>PVKZ01000109.1:864927-967203 GCA_004027375.1 Macroglossus sobrinus | reverse complement strand
CAGTGAGGTTCCAAAGGTGATAGAGAAGCAGGGAGCTCCCACATCTGGGGCCCTGAGCTGTGACCTCAAGAAACCCCTCCCAGGGCAGACAAGGCTGGAGAGGAGTGGGAGGCATTACAACTTCTATCGTAGCCCACCTCCCCAATGCGCGCACACACACACACACTTACACACCAGTGACTCCATCAACCTGGGGGGCATGGTACAAAGACCTCAGCTTCACTAGCTCCTCCCACTTTGAACCCTGACCCTTTCCCCTTGCAGTGCCTCACCCCACCATGTCTCCACCCCCACTGGGCCTAGGAGGGGGCTCCCGGGGTGGGGGTCCAGGCCTGACACAGACTTATTGGATTTCACGGTGTTTTGCTGAGAAAATAATTAAATTATCATATTTATGATGGAGCTGCCATGGCCTCTGCCAACCACTCGGAACAGAAGGGTCAGGACTGGGGGGGGGGGTGGTAAAAGGGAGGGGACCCAGCCCCTGGCCCTGTGGCCCACCCCTCTCCCAGCCTCCTCCTCAGGGAGTTGACCCGAGGTCCAGAGTAGGCATCTGCAGCCTCCTCCCAACCCCACGCAGAGATGATGGAAGGTCTGGGCTGTAGGCAGGAACCTGAGGAAATGGGGAAGGGCTCAGTCAAGGCAGGTTAGATGTCAGGATGCTAAAACCCTGGGTCATTTCACAGGCCTCACATAGCCTGCAGGGCCTGAGGGGCTGGGAGGTGACATCTAGCCCAATCCCCATGTGACCCTCAGCCCAGCTCCCAAGCAAGCCATCTTCCTAACCGCCCAGCAATGAAATCCTGGGTTCTGTCCCAGACCCTGGTGCTGAAAACAAGGCTCGGCACCCTGCCGCTGCCACCCATGCCTGCTGCCAGGACCCCCTCCTCCTCCCACCCACGCCCTGCCCCCCCTCTCTCTTCGGGTAATTAGATTCCTCTCAATTAGCAGATTACGATCATTACCAGCTCATCTGGCAACTAAGCTTCGCACCCACAGCTGGGGAAGGGGGGGGCACCAAGAGGGGCATGTGGGGGTCATGGGTGAACACGAGAGGGGCCAGGTTTCTCAGGGGCTTCAGGAATGTGGAGAGGACTGGGACCTCCGAAAGAGCAAAGCCAGGTGGTGGGAGGTGGCCAGGCACCCATCCCTCTCAGAATAGCACTGCCTACTGTGTCATGGAAGGAAAGACACCAGCTAGGCTCGCCCTACCTGCCAGAGGAGTGGAAGACAGACACCAGGCATCCAGTGGTGAGGGAGAAACCCCCTAACCCTGCCAAAAGCGGGGCTAGGAGCAAATGTTGCTGGCAAAGCAGAAACCGGGCTGGGGCTTGGGCTGAGCAGAAACCGAAGGCAGTGGGTGCCAGGTGATCAAATCTCGGGGCTGTGGCTCCCAGGCAGTCCCTCTGCCTGCTGCCTGCACCCCACTGCCCAGCCGAAATCCTTCACCCTTCCCTTCAGAAGCCTTCCACTCTGGGGCCAGAGCCAGGCCCAGTGAAGAGGAACAGGCAGGCAGGCAGCATCAGGGTAGGGGTGAAGGCGGGGGCCAGGCAGGCCGGGAGCCTTGAGGGCCTTCCTCTGGAGCAGCAAGAGGCTGAGGCAGTGGGAGGGGGAGATTTACCAGGGCTCCAGATTCATTATTCATGAGCCCGCAGCGACGACTCCAATTTAAATGCTAATGTGGGGGGGCCTGACTCAGCTGCCCCCCTTCCACCCCCATCTCCAGCCCAGGCACAAGCGGAGTCCATGCTGGCTCCAAGGTTCATGGGGTTTATTAGGGAGTGGAGAGTGCGGCCAGGACTCTGCCCACCCCCTCGCTCCCGGTGTATGAAGATCCTGCCTGGCTTCCTCAGGTCCATTCTAGACAGAGACTGGAGGGGTAGGAGTTGGGGGGGCCTTCTGGCAGCCCCTCTCAGAGGATGATCTGGTTGGTAAAGCTTCGGCTCAGCTCCTTGTGTGGCAGAACAATCGAGTTCAGGATGAGCACCTCAGCGGGGATCCGGACTCGGCAGCCTGCAGCATGGAGGAGGGCACGGGGGAAGCCATGGGGAGGGGTGGGCAGGGGCAAGGAGGGTGGGGCCACCGCCATAGGGAGGGATCCCTCTCTGCCCATCTGTGCTCTGGCCCCATGCCCTCAGTGATTCACACAGGGCCTGGCACACAGCAGGCACTTGGTAAATGTTTGCTAAAGGAAAACACACACACACACACACACACACACACACACACACACACACACATGCATGTGTGCACACACACACACATAAATGCTCCCCATAGCGTACGCCCATCACCTGTGGAGGTTTCTCACAGCCCTGTGTCCCCTGGGAAGCCATACCCAGGATGGTGATAGCAGGCAGCAGCTTCCCATCCTTGAAGAGGCTCTCACTGTCCATGTGGGCTCGGGGGTCATTGGGATTGGGGTCATTGGGGGTGCCCTCCACGCGGGCCCAGCGCCCCACAGTGCTCCCCCAGCCCACGATGCTGTGCAGAACACACGTGTGCTCCTGCCAAATAGGACAGTGTGAGGTTAAGGGGTGGGAAGGGGTGAGATGCAGAGCCTGTGGGGTTCACCCTTCCCCTTGGCTTCCTGGGGTACCACGCCCTGCTGCGTGTGTCCAGGTGCTTACCTGCAGCGTGGCTCCATGGAGGACAATGCTCTCTCGGAGCCGCACACCCTCACCCACAGTCACTCCCTCCCCGATGGAGACATTGGGGCCCAGCTGTGGAAAGGAACATATACCATAATAAGCATTGGAGGAGCCTGGAGGACCCCAAATCCAATCCCCTCATGTAACAGATAAGGGGAAAGGGACCTGCTTGAGGCCACATGACAGGCTATAACAAGCAGAGACCAGCACTGGGGCTTAGGAGGTATTGGAACCGTTCCACCCATCCTGACAGCCACCTTCCTCGTCCTGGGCTGGGCCACCACTTACCACAGCTGATGGGGCCACCTTAGCCGTCGGGTGGATGTATACATTTCCTAGAAGCAGAAGAAAGGACCTGGGGACGATACCCCAATCCATATTTGGTTTGGGGAGGGCAGGGATTGAAATTGCACCTCTGGACTGAGGTCAGGAGTCATGGCTCAGAGGGCAGAGGGGACTGGGGTTGGGGGCAGGTTAGGAATTGGGGCTGAAAGGGTACCTCGGATCCGGGGGCCCCCTGGGCTGTGCTTCGCCAGGCGTTCTGGGTGAGTGAGCTGGTACTGGCCCAGATAGAGACGGGAGGCATAGAGGGCTGAGCTGGGGGACGTGAAGTGGAGCAGGGGCTCAGGGGCCAGCAGAGCCTGTCCCCACACTCTGGAATCTCAACCACTAAGTGACCCAGCCACCTTATCAGAGGCCCCCCATACCCTGCAGACTTGATCTGGCTCCAGATACCATCAGTGAGGTGCACGTAAATCTGGCCCTGCCCAGCCAGGGCTGAGAACACATCCTGCTCCAGGCGGATGGTGCCTGCCCCCCGCCACAGACCGGAAGAGTCCTCCCTGGCACAGAAGAAAGGATGCTTGATATCTGTTCTCGCCCTGAGCCCAACTGGGGGGCCGACACAGTCTCTTAGGGATGGGGCTCAAAGGGAACCCCACCATCCCCTCTCGAGGTCTGGTCGCATTCTCTCCAAAGGGATGCTCCTATCCCAGGAAGCTCTCCCATTGCTCACACATGTCACCCCCTCACTCTCCCAGCTGGGGTGCTATCCTAGGGGAGCCCCAGGTGTAAACTTGCTGCCCATCCTGCCCCATGCCCAGAAAGAATTTGACCAGATTCAGCTTCCCCCAACTTTCCCAGTCTCCTCCCCATCCATACCTCTTAACCCCACCTCCAGTTCACCCTCCCTCTCACTGGATGGAATGAAACACAGACAGACTCACCCCAGAGGAAGGCAGCTGGTGAGGGCAGAGACAGTCATAGAAAGAGAGGGAGAGAGATGGTAGAGATGCCAGCTCAGCAGAAACAGAGAGGTCAGGAGAGATGGAGAAAGAAGCAGAGATATGGATGAGAGTGAGAAGACAGTTATGAGTGAATGAGGCGTGAGAGGGAATGAAGGCAGGGGAGCCAAAGAAGGAAACAGTTCCTAGGGCTAGGAGGACCACCATAAGGTTGAGGCTTGTTGCAAGCAAGGCTCTGGGACACTATGCTCCAAGGGTAGCTTCCTCAGCTTGAGTGTACATGTGTGTGTCTGCACCCAAGTCTGTGTGTGCCCAAGTGTGCGTGTTACCATCTGTTCTGAAAGACATCTCTGGGACACTCAGGGCTTGAGAGAAATGGACCAGAAGGGGAGTGGGCAGACGGTGACAGAGGAGGAACTGGGATGGATAAGGAAGAGGGACAGAATGAGGTTACAAGGGGAGGGACTGGGGAGGCTCGGCTGGAGATGACAAGCAGAAAGGAGAAGGGAGGAGAAAGGTGAGCAAGTTGAGATGGAGACAGCAGAGACTGGGGGCGAGGAGCTGTGACTGAAGCTACTTGGGGTTACAGAGCTATGGGGCCCGCCTCACAGTTGCCCATCCTGTTGATTACGATAGAAGACATCCCGAAGGGGCTTCAGGGCTTCTGGGGAAAAGAGGTAGATGCCACAGTTGATGATGTCACTAACAAAGGTGCTGGGTTTCTCCACATAGTGCAGGACCTGAGGACAGAATGGGCTAGGGTCAGTAGAAAAGGGGCCACTGCCGCGATCCCCTAACACTCACCGATCTCTAGGTCCTCCCTGCTGCCACTGTGGGAGCTTCCTAAAATGCTGAGTGCATCTTGCCACTGCCCTTCAACTTCACCTTCAAGATAAGTCCAAACTACATGCCTTCCCCTTCCCAATCCTCCCCACCTCCCAGCTGCTCCAAGAACACAAATCCAAGCCATTGCATGCCTGTGCCTGCAATGCCCTTAACAAACTCTTCATCTGGAAAATGCAGCTTTCAAAACCCAGTGGACATTGTCACTCCCTCTCTGAGTACACTCTTGTCTACCCCGGAGTTAGCTTCTCAGCTCTGGGGCCTCCTGTCCTCTGGCTGTACCTCGCCCGTGGCGCTTGTGTCATTTGCAGTGGTTGGTCTTTGACTGTCTCCTACTAGACTGAGGGCTCCTGAGAGGCATGGATTGTGTCTTCCTGGCTGTGTTTCTCACACCTAGCTAGCAGCTAATGCAAAACGTAATGTGTGTATGTGCAGGTGTGTTTGTAAGTATTTTTAATATTAAAGGTTGAACAGATAAAAGGGGTGTGTGGAAGTCAGTTAGGCTCCAGGGCAGGGAGTTTTAGAGAGTGGGACAGAGACCATCTGCCTTTCCAATCATGTTCCCACCTCCATAATTCTGAAGATACTATGCTATTTCCTGCCTCTGTGCCTTTGCAGATACTGTTCCCTCTATCTGCAATGTCTTCCTGTCTCCTTCATCTTAACAAATTTAACCCAGTTCAGACCTCATCTCCTCCAGGGAACCCTCCCCATGCTCCCCTAGGTGGGCTGGGTTAGGCCCCTTTTGTGTTGCCATGGCGCCCCGAGCATATGTCTACTGGAGCACCACACCCATTGAAATTAACTGTTACCTCTTCACCGATCTTTCTTAAAAGCATAGAAGAGGGTGTGTCCCACCTGTTTGACAAGACTGCGGCCCACCCATAACATCCCAGCATTCTCTAGAGGCTGACTAGTGAGAGAATGATGATAAACACAGTAGGCACCCAGCCAGCTCTCTCTTTGCTCTCACTTCATGCGTCTGTGGATTCTCTACGATGCAGCCATAGTTGAGAGATTGCGTCCTGTTAGCCTGAAAGATAGACACATCAAGACAGTGACCTGCCTTCTCCAGGGCAGCAAGGTCTATTTTCTTTCTTGCTTTCCCTCCCCTAGAGCACCTGGCACGCAGCTCCGCCACTGACAAGCAAGCCTTCGGATGGGGCAAGAACTGACAGCTGCCTTCCCCCTCCCTACTTCTGAGCAGCCAGAGCACTTGGGGTCTCCACCAACATCTCCACTACTGCTGGGGTTTCTGGCACCTCTCCCTCCTGATGCTCGTTCCCACTCCAACTCCCTAAACTGGCCCTGCCTCCCTGATACCCCACATTTCAGGAAACTCTGGATCATCCCCTTGACACCCTTCAGCCCTCCAGGGCCCCTCACCGTGGTACCCAGGAGCAAGAAAGGGTGAGGCTGGTGTCTGTGGGCAGCCAACATGTCACTCAAAGGGAAGTCAGAGCAGACATCAGCGTTGAGCACGAAGAAGGCCTCAGGGCCCCCAGCCAGAATCTGGTCCCGGAAATGATAGAGACCACCTCCTGTGCCCAGGGGGGCAAATTCCTGCAGATACCTGTCCCCGGAGACCCCAGAACCAATTCAGTGAGATCAGAAGAGACAGATACCATGGGCCTGGGGACCTGATCCCTTCTGTTCCTAGGATACGTCTGTCTAAGGCCCAGAGAGAAACTCAATATATTCAGGGTTTCAGGGATACCCAAATAAGAATCTTCCCAGTGTGTAAGGACAACTTCTGGCAAATGCTGACTGAACCCCCTCTAGAGAATTCAGACAGAAAACAAAGACACCTAGGACACCACTCCCCCACCACCATGCATGCAACACATGTGCAAAAACACCTGACCTGACAGGGAGGTTAAACTCTTGTTGGGCAGCTTCTAGGAACCGGGTAAGGGGCTCATCAGGCTGGTAGAAGCCAATGAGCAGAATCTCCTGCATCCCAGGGACCTGATGACAAGAGAAGAGGTTGGGAGAAAAAACATTCCCTCCTGATAGGAGGGAATAACAGGAGGGAGAAACCCCTGGTCCTAGCCCGAAGTCTGGAGATCATGGTTTTAGTCTCAGCTATGGGGCCCTGGGTACTCACTCACTTTACCACGCTGGCCTGATTTCTCCTCTGGGCAATGAAGAAGTTAGAGGAAGTCTCAGCCTCCGATCTTTCAATATTTTATTATTCTATTATTTTTTCCCGCACCCCTACATCTGAAGTGGAGTTCACCCTAGAAAAGATTTTGCTTACCATGGTGTATCAAAGAATAATCCATTTATCAAGTGCCTATATTGTACATCATCTCTAAGCTTTGCTACAACCACAAAGTAGGTCTGATAACTCCCAGTTTATCAATAAGGAAACTAAGGCTGAGAAAGGGTGAGAAATTTGCTGAATTCCTTATAGCAGGCAGAAACGAGACTCAAAATCAAAACCTTGCCTGTCTCAATACCAAAAGCAATAAAGAAATTCGCTCCATAGTGAGCAAGAGTAGTATAATTCTGTGCTTTGTTATTATTAAGGTTTTCCATGTTAAGGCTTTAAGTTTTCTCTACGATTCCTGCCAAACCTCACATTCCATGCTGTAAAAACAAGAGTGAAATCCGAGCAAGAACAGGGCAGATGAGACTAGATTAGGGGAAGATAGCTGTATTGCACAATTCGGTGGCAGGGGGTGGGGGTGGGGGGACACCATTAACATTGTCATCTGTAACTGGTAGTCACTGGAGTTATGCCTGGTGGGAAGATATCATGGTTGGAAAGGGGAAAACATGCAACGCAGGAGATGAGCAGGAAGTGAGGTAGTAAAGGGGAGCCTAGGGGATTACCTGGGCACAGGCTTCAATGTGGTGCTGGATCATAGGGACCCCTGCCACTGGAAACAGAGGTTTGGGCACCTCAAAAGACAAAGGCCTGAAGCGAGTCCCTGGGAAAGAGAAGCACATTTCAGCTTTCTGCCTCCACCTGCCCCCACCCCACCAACCACTCCACCCCAATCTCCTCCCCTCATTCCCCTGGTTCCTCACCCTTTTGAGGACCTCCAATCAGGATCACAGCTTTAAGCATGATGACGATTGTTACCTAAACCTCAAATCCAAACAGAGAAGTCAGCCTCAGATCTTGCACCCCAACCCAGAACCCCACTCATACCTCAACCAAATCCCAAACCCCAAATATAAACACTAGGCCCTCTCTTTCCTGGGATGCAAATCCAAAATTCAACATAGTCCCTCCCTAAGCACAACACCTCACAAATCTCACACACCTCAAATCCCAGCCCAGATTACAGTTGGCCTTCAAATCCCATAGTGATTCCTACCAAATTCTAAAATCCACACCTGGCAATTTGATCTCTAACAGATTTCTCTCTGGCCACAAACTCAATAAACTCAGAAACTCAGTGATAGACCTCACATTCCAAACCTCAAAAACAAAACAAAAAAACCCCCCACCAATTCCCTAATTGTTGCATCCTCATTCTAGATGTGAACTCTGAATACGAATCTTGGGTAAGCCCCAAATATTTAACTACAATACTAAGAATGAATTTCAAGTATAAAACACTGATCTGCATTTGACAAATCCAAACTCTAGCAAAAACCCTTTATATGCTGAACCTAAATCCTAAAACTAACCTCTAGGTGATGAACCCTGAATCAAAAGACAAGTTCCTTTAGCATCCCAAACACTTAACATACCAACCCTGAGTCCCAATACTAACAAGTGCTGAATCTTTGGATTCACAGGACTGACTGCAGACCCTCTGAACCTCACAACTGACTCTGGGAAACCCTAACCTCGCGTATCCAGGAGTTGCGGGACCAGCAAAGCGCCGGACGTGCGGAGAGCCAGCCGGGATCTCCGAGCCGCCCTCTAAGGGCCCTCTCCTGCCCTCCACCGCTTTTGCCAACCCTCCATCAGAGCTTTTTATCACCAGTCCCCTTTATTTCAGCTCTGCTGCCGGCTACTGCTTGCTCCTTCCGTGCACGTGTCTTCTCGTCACTCGCGAGAACTTCGCAGAGTCTGCCGGGAATTGTAGTTCTTGAGCTACTTCCCCACTTCTGAGGAGAGAGGTTGGAACTTAGGAGAGGACTCGGGGACCTGGCCAAGGGATCGGAAGGGCGAGTCTAAATGAAAAAAAGGGTGGGACCTGAGAAGCAAAGGCCGGGACGCGAATTACAACCGGGAGCTGTCTGGGAATGGGCCCAAGGGTAGCAGCCAAAGTAGAGAACTAGGTCACTGGGAGAAGCCGGGCTAGAGACGAGGAGGGGATGTGGTCAGCCTTGAAACGGGCGAGGTCAGCGCGCAACGCCCCCAGCAGAGGGGTGAGGCTTGAGGCATACAAAAGAAGAGAAAGCGGAGTCACAGACGCTTCTGCCCTTCTCGCTGGGAAGCGATGAAACTTCCAACCGCGAGAGAAGCTCATCCTGCACTTACTGTCTGTAAAGTAAGGCACGGAACTAGGCACTCTACGAACTTCCCTCTGATCCCAACATTCCGTGACCTTGGTGTGTTGGTCTGAAATAAGTGTGGGTGTGTGTGCTAGAGAGAGGAAATGGCAACTCAAAAGACGAGAATAGATGCGGAAGGTCGGAGAGAGAAGCTTTATTAAGCAAGATGGAGAGGGGTTGTTGGTGCCACCCACCCCCAGGCTTCGAGCCAGGGCGAAAGGCTCGAGGGTCCCTTTTCAGGCCACGTCCACGCGAGCGAAGCTCTGGTCCATGCCCAGGCTGTTCTCCACGTACACCTCGTACTTGCCGCTGTCCTGGGGTGTGGCCCGGCGGATGGTCAGCATGGTGGTGGTAGTGCCGATCTCGAAGAACACCCTGCGGGGGAAGGAGGCGGGGCAGGGCCACGGGTCAGTTTACTGGGCCAGGCTAATTAACCAGCTCTGTTCGCCTCCCAGTTCTCTGCCCCGTCCCGCCCAGGCTCCCAGCTCCAGCTTTAGGCCCTGCCCTTGCAGCAGGTTCCCGCCCTCGCCTGTCGTCCTCCTCGATGTCCTTCCCATCCTTGGTCCAGCCCACGTCGGGCGCTGGCTCGCCCAAGATCTCTGCAGTCAGCGTCACCGTGGTGCCTTTGCGCGCCTTAGTGTTATCTGGTCCCTTTTGAATTTTGGCCGGGACTAAAGGAAGGGAAAGGGAATACGACCCAGTAAGGGACCTAGGGTGGGGCAGGGAAGGGACATCACCTCCTCAGCTAATACCGGGCTTAAATACGAGATGGATTTAAACTCTCAGTTTGACTTTGGGGAGTTCTTTAGCCTCTCTGGGGTTCCTAATTTATGGGTTGAATGGAGAATTAAAAGAAATACTACGGGGTGAAAGCCCAGGAATGTTCACACATCTCAAAGTTCCTTGGAGACAGCTTCGGGTAGTGGAAATTGCCCAGGGAGTAGGAAAACCAGGGCTCTGTCTAACCCTGGCTCTGCCTCTGGCTCATTGTGACCTTCTGGCCTTGAAGTCAAGTGATTGAAGTCCATAGAGACTTCTTAGCCCCGCTGAGACGGGATCCTGAGATAGAGAAGAGCTAAGCCGCGCTGCTCTCTGCTCTATGCCTCGGGCTCTGCTGGGGCTGGGCTGGCCACATCCCCACCCGGATTCGGCTAGGCCCAGGGCGGAATGCGCAGCGGGACCCCGTTGCGGACGCCCGCGGGGTGGTGCTGCTCTGCTCCGGGGCACTGCACCCAGGGCGCGCGTACCTTCCACCAGGATGCGCGCCGAGTCGGAGCACTGGCCAAAGGGGTTGGTTACGTTGATGCTGTACTGGCCCAAGTCCGCCAGCTCTCCATCGCGCACCACCAATGCCACCACGTCAGGGTCCTCAAAGACGTAGCGATACTTGGGCCCGTCGCGCAGCTCCTTGCCATCCTTGCTCCAGCGGATGAATGGGTCCGGGAAAGCCGAGATGCGGCAAGTCAGCTTAGCCGCGCTGCCCTCGATCAACACCACGTCCTTCAGCGGCTCCAGCACTCGCGGCGGCCCCTTCTCCCGCAGCTCCTTCCGGGACCTACCCGCGGGCGGGATCGGGGCCCAGAGCTCCCATGACACTGTCCCCACCCGCACGCAGTCCTGTCTGCCCGCACGCCGTATTCTGTCTCCACCACCCGGCCTACTAGATCCTTAAACATGGGGTTGAGGGAAGGTGGTGGGGGCGCCCCTGAATCGTTACCCTAATAAAATGATCTCTTGTCAGTCACCCTTCCCCATCGCTGTAACCGCTCTTCCCTAAATCCAGTCACCCTAGCGGTCCATGGCACTGTGCTCACAGTACCCCCGCCCACCAATCCCTGATGCAGGAATGCGATTTCTGCTGCTCCTTTCCTTCGGAGGGCTCCGGGGCTCCACCTCACCTGTGGCCCCTGTAAGAGGCCTGGATACGAATGGCCGCTTTCTGGACCTGGGGGTCGTTAATATCCAGGGTACATCCGGGAGGCGGGGCCGCAGCCGCAGGTTTTTTGGCAGGAGCTGCTTTGGACATCTGGGGAGCAGAAAACAAACAGGGGGCGGGGTGGGGGTCTAGGCTGACCCAGAGATTGAGACTTTCGGCCTTTCCCTTCGGATTAAGGACATACCTGGTGTGGGAGTGTCTAGGGCTGGTCTGAGGATCGGGACTCACCGTGGGGCAGGGGGTGGTCGACCTCGAGAGCTAAGTCAACTACCTGGGTAGCAGACTGCACGGAGCCCTTTCCGGAAGGTGCACTAGGAGCGCGGGCAGGTGTTCAGCACTGGGCCCTGGTTTTATACATGGCTCCCCTCCTTGCCTTGTTTGGCGTGGTTGCCCCAAGCCCCCCGGGACCCCAACGCCCGCCCCCTGACCCAAGCAGGCTCCTTATTTAGCCCGATGGATGCCTGGGATGCTGGCTCAGCCACTAGAACAGGCGGGGCACGGGGGAAACCTGAGCGGCTCTGGGGTGCACCTCGCGTCAGTGCCCGGACAGCTGGACACGGCCCCACCCCTGTCAGGACAGAGGATATCCATCCCACTCCCGGGAGGACCAGATGAGGCCCCAGGTCGACAGGAGATTCAGCTTCCTGCGGGAGCAGCTTTATACTCAGGTCAGTCTCTGGACAATGGGACAATGTGCCCTTCCCGGAGACACCATAGGTTAAGGGTGCCGGGTATTTGCGAGGGTGTCCCTAAATTGAAGCCAGAGTAGCCGCGGACTTCACTGCCAATCCAGCCAATTATGTGAGGCCCATGTGGCTGTCAGGACCAATCCAGAAGCACCTTACTCTCCCCCTCCCAGCGGAAGAGTCTAGGGTAGTCATTTCCTCACTGTGCCCTCTGGCGGTAAATTGAGATAAACTTAGAGGGGACCTTAAGATTTTTGAGAATAGCATCCCCTCCTTCCACCCACCCATCTCCACTCACTCTCCTCCATGTGACAGGGTAGAGTCTGGCTAGGCTGCACTGTCCCTGGAGATTGACACTAATACTGACTCAGCAACTTTAGGTTGGCTCAAGCTCATTTTTGGGCAAAGCTGGTGCCTATGGGCATCAGACCACTTGGCGTGACAGGGGTAAGGTTAGACCCTCTGGGACATACCCAGAGTTCAATCTGCCCAGGCCAGGTCACCAGGTATAGCATTGCTTCCATTCACTGTAATTGCCCACCCAGGTGTGGAGCACTGTCACTTTTTGATAAGAGAAATTTTGACACAGCTCTGCTGACAAAAATTACCTTTGCTCCTCTGGGTTGGGAACAAGCAGTTCACATGTCATTTCCAATGGAGATGGGAAGGAAGCTCAAGATCAGAGGGGGGATGGGAGAGAAATTTTACCATTTATCAAGATATGAGTTCAGGCACCTCATTTTTATATGAAAACACTTGCAGTGAGTAGGGGATTAGAGATTCTCACAGGCAAACTGTATATCTTCATCACTAAAATGACAGATGAGCAAGGTGTCTCTCTGGTCCCTTCCAGGTGCTTTAACATCCTATTATTTTATGATGGTGGGGACTGCCTCTTCCCTGAGGTCCTGAGAAGCCAGAAAGGCTGTCCTGGGCTAGGCAGAGGGTTGTTTGGGCTCTGGCCAAGGGCCCCTCAACCTTGATCAGTAACATACCAGTGCCAGCTCTTTGCTCATGGTGGAGGCTTTATTCCTGTCACTTTGTCAAGAATAGTTTTCAAGGGCTAAAGTGGGGAGGACAGTTCCTCTGGGTCCAAGGAGAACTGGCTTTCCCCTCACCTCACCTCAGAGCAGGGCAGCTCAGTTCTAGGACCCAGTGACCACTCTGTAGCACTGCAGGGGAGCAGCTAGAATCAAGGTGTCTTCATATCCACCAGAACCCCAAGCTTGTAGTGGGGACCAGAAGTCCAGGCTGAGTATCCCTGGGGCCTAGGAAAATGATTGTCTGTGGCCCCAGCACAGCAGACCTGCTGACCAGAGCTCTCACAGCTGCCCTGGGCAGCTGGTACCCTCATTGGTGCTCTAACCCTGACAGCATGGGGCATGGGCCTGCCCAGGTCTCCTCTGCAGCTCTTCACACCACCTGCTCTCACCAATCATCATGATGACCTCCAGGGGTCAGGACTAGAGCTAGCCAGTCTTCTGAGCAGAGTGAAGGAGGCTGAGCTAGGATTGGGGTGTGGGCCAGTCCACTCCAGGGCCCAGCATCCTCCAAGGAGTGATGACAGAACACGTGAGATGAGGTGGGGGCCACCAGAGTCTGGTTAGAGGGTGGTGATGGGGATTTAGTGGTCCTGCCAGGATTCCAGAAATTTCAGAGGGAGAAGCAGACCAAAGTCTCTCCTCCCACCAGAAATAAGGGAGAAATAAGGGGCCAGGGGGGTCAAGGAAGGTGGGAGAGAGTTTCGAAGGTGCTAACTGGTATAACTGGGCTCTCACTGGCCCACAGAAGGCTGGAATGCTCCTGTCCCAGCACCCTGCTCCCCCAGCCATCTCTCCCCATAGACCACACATAGGTCCTGCTGCTTGTTGTTTTTATTTTTCTTGTGACAGACAGACAGCTGCACAGACAGCTGGATGGCTAGGGGATGGTCAGGACAACATGAGCAATAGGGATTGGATGGAAGGGAAACTTCATAAAAGTCAATAAATAAATAAATATGAATGGGAAGAAGGGTGAAGGCCACAGAGGGGCAGTGGGGACATCCTTGGGCCAGCACAGAGTGCCCAGAGCTGTATCCACCAGGACAGGAAGAGAGTACTGGCTTGAGTGACCACTGCTTTCTGCCTCCAGCCCTCCATGCTTCTTCTGGGATGCTGGCAGCTGGCCTATCCCATCCCCACCTGAGTCCTCTCTCCTCTTCCTCACCCACCTCACTGCCCTCTCTTACCTGCTGCCTTTGGCACCCTGACACCGTCTCTATGTCCTGTCCCTGCTTCATTGACACTCACTCCCAGCCCATGGCCTTGACACCTGGGCTCTCTCTTTTTCCACCTCTCTAGCCACTCACACCCTCCTTGGTTGGTTTTCCCCCAAATGCACTCCCAGAACCTTCCTACAGTTTCCCATCCTTTTCTCTCGCTTCCCCATTCCATTCTTGCCCCTCTTCCTGATCCTAACTCAGCCCAGCCTGGCCAACGAGTCTCCCACTCTGGCTCTGGCCTGGTGGCCTTGGCCAGAGCCCGGGGCCTCTGTCCCCACAGGTCCATGAGGTAATAGCCCGGCCGGATGTTGCTGCTGGTGGTGTCCGAAGCCCTGAGCCCACCCGGCTCAGTGTGGGCCCTGGAATGTCCCGCGGCATCAGCAGGAGCCCCGAGTGGAGGCCCGGGGCCAGGCTGTGGTCCGAGCCGCTAGGGGCCGCCTGGGTAGGAGCGGAGCAGCACCTTGTGACGGGTGGCGGCCTCGGCCCTTCGGCGCCGCTGCTCACCCAGAAACTCCTTGAGCCGGTTGGTGGTGAAGGTGAGCGTCTGGCGGCGCAGCTTCATCAGGTAGGCGTCTTGAAGCCACGGGTGGGCCAGGCAGTCCTGCAGGGAGGGCCGGCTCCTGCCAGGCCAGGCCAGGCATGGTGAGCCTAGAGGGATGGCCTGGAGCAGGGCAGGGTTCTGTCCTCCCATGACCAGAGTCCCAGTACCGGATTCATCCCTAGTGAGTGACCTTGGGCAACTCTGAGGCTCAGTTTCCCAATCTCTGGAATGGGGACAGTAATTCTGCCTATGTCACAGGCTCTTACAAGCTTTAAATGGTGGGCATTTACAACCATTTAGTAGTAAGTAGAAGCAACAGTGTATTTGTGGGGGCAGGGGAGGAGTTTGGGGACCTTAGGCATAGGCTGGGCCAGGGCAGTCCAAGGCCGGGGGCAGGAAATGCTGAGGGGTTGGCAGGTGTGGGGCCTACTTACCAGGGGTGTACTGAGAGGACCTTTCGCAAGAAGAGAGTGGCGCTTTGGGAGGTGTTGGGGTATAGCTGGAAGGCATCAAAGCGGCCCCCCACAATACGAGCCTCTGTTTCTTGGGGGTCTGGCTCATAAAACGGCGAGTGTCCACTGAGCCTGTGGTGGAGAAAGTTGGGTTGACACATGCAAACTGAGGGTCAACTCACAGGTCCAAGGGGACATCAGTGTGGGGGTTCTGAGGGGCACGGCACTGAAGGACAGGGCTACATGTGTGCTGGGCAGGTGGGGAGGGGACAGAGGGTTTAGGCAGAAGGTGGGTCTTGGGGGCACTCACATGATATAAGTGAGCACACCCATTCCCCAGATATCTGTGGCAGAGCCGATGGGTTCTCCCTTCACCATCTCAGGAGCTGACAGGAGACAGAGGCCAAGTTGAACCAGTTTCCTGGTGGCAGAGGGAAGTAGAGAGAGGCAGGGGAGGCCCCTGGGGGCTTGAGGAGCAGGACAATGCCCAGGTCACCAGACTATAGGTCCAACCAGAGCAGTAGGTCCTGGATGACAGCAGGCAGGATGAGAGTGGGGTGGCCCCCAGGGAAGATGTGGGTCATCTGAAGAATCAGGCACCAATGGTGGGGGTTTCCAGAACTACAGAGTTACTGAGAACCAGGGTCACTGGCTCCCTTGGATCATCTCAGAGGGAGGAAAGCCATTTCCAAAGAGCATGACTAATGCAAAGATTAAGAGCCTTTGATTTTGGCCTGGCTGGCCCTAATTCCAGGCCTGCCCCTTCTACCTATAAGACTCTGGGAAATGTACTAAATCTGTCTGTCTTTCTATGTCTTTATTTGTAAAGTATGGCTTGCAGAATAACTCTAAGGAATAGAGATAATGAACATAAAGTATTTAGCACGTAGCTAAATGTAGCTGGTTTTCCTTATTTTTATAAATTAATAATTGATTCTTCTGTCTTTCCAGCTTTATCAAATTCTGGCTTGACCATTAAAAACTGTCTGATATTGGACAAATAACCTCACTATGACTGTTTCCTTTTGTGTAAAATGGGGGTAATGTTATGCAAATCTCCAGCACTATGATAAAGATAAACTGAACAAAAAAAATCAAAACCATGGAAGGGACTTTGTTCATTGCTTGCATACAGTAAGCACTCAATAAATGGCACTTTTGTGGGTGAAGCGGGGTGAGCTCTGGCTGCTGCCCTTGTGGCAGTACCTCAACCCCCTACCCTAGCTGCCATGGTGCCCTCACCCATAAACTCCAGCGTGCCCGTGCGGTGGCCGAGGGGCCGCAGGGCCTGGGGGTTGTAGGGCTGGGCACTGCCGAAGTCCACGATCTTGAGGGCGTTGTCAGGGGCCAGCAGTAGGTTGTCTGGCTTGATGTCCAGGTGCAGCACGTGTCGGCCGTGGAGGTAGTCCAGGCCTTGCAGCAACTGCACCACGTAGGTGGCCACATCATCCTCTGAATATCGGAACCTGGGGTGGGCCCGGGGGAGGCAGGCGATATCTCAGCCCGGCTCCCCCAATCCTGCTTGCTCCCTACCCCCCCAGAGTGCCCAACTACCTGTCGCTGAGCCCACAGAGAAGCTCCCGGTTGCCGCAGCTCTCGGTGATGAGCACGAGGTAGCGTGGGGTGATGTAGGCCTCGTGCAGCGACATGAGCCGCTCGTGGTGCAGGGTGCGCAGCACTTCGTACTCCTGCAGCACCCGCCTCTTGCCCTCGGCAGCATAGGGCACGATCTTGGCCACGAATGTCCGCCCGGTGGCATTCTCCCGGCATGAGCGCACTACACCAAAGCGGCCCCTATATGTTGGAAGAACACCACAGGCTCAGAGGAGAAAAGGGGACACCTCCGTTGTGCAGGCTAAGGGGGTGGGGGGAGCAGAGAGCCCGGGAGGCAAAAAAGCAGTGGTTTCAAGTATGGGCTCCGGAGTTCAATCTTAGTTCTACCACTAAGCGGCTCTGCACCTTAGGCAAATCCCATAACCTCTCTAACCTCAGTTTTCCCATCTGTGAAATGGGTGATGATGATAATAATGCAATGGCTCCTTCTCCAAGTTGTGAAGATTAAATGAGATCATGTGGTTACAGAGCTTAGCACAGTGCCTGGCCCAGAGAAAATTTGAACTCAATAGTACTGAGGTCCCAGATTCAGAACCTCCCCAACCCTGGCCAGGCAGTCTGGTCTTCTCCCTGATCCTTGTGTCCCTTACGCTCCGTCCACTCCCCACCCCCCCCCACCGCCCTCCTTCCTTTCCCAAACACTGCTTGCCTGGCCTTCTCCTCCAGGAAGGTGTAGGGCTTCTGAGGGGGGCCCTGCCGAAGAGTGGTGCCCTCCGGCCCTGGCCCTGGAGAGCTGGGGGGACCACCCCCGGGGGAACTGACCACCTCCTTGGCTGGGCTGAGGGTCTGCACAGTTACCTTGGTGGGCTCAGGAGGGGGCTCAGGGGCTGGGGGTTCCGGGGCTGGTGGTGCAGACACAAAGGAGGTCACCATATACAAGAGAGTAGGGGAAGACACTGGTTTAACCGCTTGAGGGGTGGAGGCTGCAGTCGGGGTCCCAGTGTCAGGGACGGAAGACTCGGGCTCACTCAGGGGAACATGGGCACTGGGTGGGGTGGGCTCTGCTTGCCGGGCAGCCTGCAGGCCCCTGTGCTTTCGTGGGGGGGTTTGGGGTGGTGGACCCACAGCCTTGAGTGAGGACAAGGCCTGGCTGGGGGATCTTTGGGGAGATGAAGGGCTGAAAACGGCTGATTGGGGGCCTAGGGGAGCAGGGGCTGCAGTGGGGGTTGGGGACGGGGCTAGTGAGGTAGGAGAGTCGGGAGGTGGGGCCCTGGTTAGCCCTGAGGTAACAGGGGCATCTTGGTGAGCAGCCGGTGACAGAGCTGAGGAATCTAAGTGGAGAAAAAGAAAATCATGATTGTGGCACCCCTGGGAGCAAAACCATGGTGCTCTGAGGAGGTGGACCGTGGGTTCAGGGTCCCCTTCCTTCTCTGTGCCCCCCACTCCACTGACCTTGTGTGCCCCTGATGAAGACCTTCTCAGAAGGGTTGCTGAAAGGCCCTTGTCCAGCGCGGTTGGCACAGGCCACCCGGAACCTCACAGTCATACCGATTGGTAGGTGGGTCACGTTGTGGTAACAGTCAGAGATGCCTGAGCTCACGGGGTGCCAGGATGACTCCCCTGCAGGTGACATGAGGGAGAGGCTGAGGTCACAGAAGAAGTGGCCTAAGCTCCCAGTGCTTTCTGTAAGAAGTCCAGGGATGGGATCTCTGCCAGGAAAGGGCACTTGTCTCCAGGCTTCTCTGCCTTCCACCTGCTCCCCTCCCCCACCTCACCAGCCTCCACAGTCCCTCACCATCCACCCGCCGCTCCAGCGTGTACGTGCAGGGGGCCCGGCTGTCTCCTGGCTTCCAGAGCACCAGCGCTGTGTCTTGATAGGTCTGGGGCACCTCGGGAGGAGCTAGTTTTCCTGGGACACCTGGCAAAAGAAGGGGAGTCCCAGTGAGCCCCTAAGTTGCCATTTAGGACTAATCTAGCCCTGCCCCAACATCCCCCATTACTGGCCTTCTTGGTCCCTGCCCCAGACTCACGAGCCACAGCCACAGTACAAGAGCTGGTGACGCTGCCGAGGACATTGGTGGCTGAGCACTCATAGAGCCCAGCATGCCGCTTGCCCGCCCGGGGGATACTCAGCAGCTGCCGCCCGTCTTTGCAGGACACGATGACCACCGAGGGCTCTGACCGCAGGGACTGCTTATCTGGGGGCAAGGAGGAGCAAGGGGGGCTGCTGAGTGGAGCTGCACAGGTGGTCCTCCAGTCCCCCTCAGTTGCCACTCCCCCCACCCCAAGCATCTGCAGGCCTTGTGGCCACTTGCCTATGTCCCTCTCTGAGAAGAAGTAATGTACTTACCTTTCGTCCAGGAGATGTGGGGTGCAGGGCAGGCTGCTGGCAGGCAGAGCAGGGTGGCTGCCTCTCCCTCCAGCAGCACCTGGTCCTTGAGTTTGATGTGGAAGACTGGGGGGAAGTCTGGAGGGAGAGCAGACAGCCATGAATCTGAGGGGACCCAGGCTCACTTACTGATGAGGGAGGGGAGGATTTGTGTGAGAGCTGGGGAGCAGAGTGAAAGGTTGTATCTTCCCAATCAGATGCAGAAAGTAGAACCCCATGCCGATGTTCTCGGGGGTGAGCATCACTCTCCCCAGACATTCACCGTGTGAATCTTTTTCTTTCGCTGACTATTGAAGATGCTCATATGTTTGTGAATCACTTAGAGCAGGGCCTGGCACTATGTTTAAGTGCTTATACACATTCATTAAATAAAATAAGAAATAAATATTGAAAAACTGCAATGGTTAAGATCTGGCCATACCCACTCTCTCTGGGGCACCACAGGGCAAATGAAGGGAGCTGGTGCCCGGAACTGAGGCTCCTGAGGTTGAACATGATGTTCAATCAAAATACGTAGTCTCGAAAGATCTGAAGTCAAGGCAAAACTGGGGCCGAGCCCAGAAGCATGTCAGCCTCCTCTTCCCCTCATCTAGACCTTCTGATAATCCCTCAGGTCAGCTAAGTGGTGAGAGCTTTTGAAGGGGCAAGAGACAGTGACTGCATGACCCTGGACCATGTCTTGCCTGTAAATTGAAGAAAAGAATAACACCAAGCTCACAGAGTTGTGAGAATTACAAGAAGCACATAAATTGTTTACCATGTGTCTCTAAGATATAATAATAAGTCTCAAGTTCGTTCTTGCTGCTGTTATGATTATTAACTTGTTCATATGCCCAGTAGAGAGCCAGGCACAGACCCCTAGAGAAAGAGACATTCAGCTGGCTGCTGAATGGGCCATGGACAGGGTGCAGATAAGCCAAGGTCTCAGCCTTAGAGCACCCAGTCTGTGGCTCCTTAGTCCTATAAGGATGAGCATTCCTGCTCCGGGGCATGTCTCCTTAGAAATATCCCAATATGGTTCTGGCTACTAGGGATAGGTATGGGTGGGTGGATTTTTTTCATGTGGGCACAGATACCCCTGGGAGCCCCAGCTGCTGCCTGTCAGAAGGACCGTGAGGGAGTAGGGGTTGGGGCGAGCTGGGCAAGATAAGAATGCTCAGCAGGGGTGGATGGACAGGACAACATCACGCCTGCCCACTGCACTCATATTCCCCAAGGAGGGGTCCCACACTGAGGGTCCAACAGCATAGAGCGAATGGTCGTCAGTGGCCACCTCCGGACCAAGTGAGGGTGCTGGGTAAGACAGAGGGAGAGGGAGATCAGGAGGAGAGGCGAAAGGTGCCCCTGGTCCTGCTGCCAGTCCTACCTCCATCCCCCTAGGGGCTAGTTTAGTTGGTAAAGTGACATGGGACAGCCTTCTTCTGCAGGGAGGGGGACAGGATGAGGTAAGAGGACACTGCCTCAGCAGGAAATCAGCTGCACAAGCAAAACCAACCTGGGAGGGAGGCCCCAGATGGGAAGGGATCAGCAGTCCCCAGGCCTCTGTGCTGGCTTCTCTCTCTCTGTCTCATTTCCTCTCTTCTTCTCCACCCCTGTCCCCACCAACTGGCCTCCCTCCCTCCTCTTCCCTTACTACAGCCCCACCGACCACTGCCTCGAGAAAGATGCCTCAATTCTCCTGGCCAAGGCCAGACACAATCACCTCAAGTCCAGCTAAGGCATGGCTGGAACGGTTCTGAGCTGTTTTATCAGGAAACTGGAGAACAGAACTGGTGACTGATAAAGATTCTGCACGCGGACTGGCTTGGTGGGCCTGCTCCCTTCTGCATCCTGATCTGGGAAACTTGGCCTCCTGAAGCTTTTGTGTGTAGTCCTTGAGAAATGCCCCATTTTCAGGTGAGGGATTGGGGTAACCCAAAGTGGAGAATGCTTGCCTCTCTGCAGCCCAGGACACCTGGGTAGAGAACCAGACCAGGGCATATCCTATGTTCCCCTCCCCTCTGAAGGCTGCTTGTCCGTGCAGAAGTGCCTTCCACAAGGGCAGGGGGGCCAGAGAGGGAAGGGGGTAGTCAGGTGTTCAGGGCTATAGAGAAATGGAGACTTGGGGGCACAGAACAGATTGTGGGCCTCTAGGATGGGAGAGAAAGAATCTTTGCATGCACATTCGAGCATACACACATCAGCATAGGGGCTGTGGGGACAGGGGAGCCATACTCTGAGCTCCCTCTACAACCAGTTACAGAAACCTTCTAGACTTTCCCATGAGTAAGGAGGCTAGCCAAAGAAAGGCAGTAGGGTGTCCCAGAGCTGCTTCCGGGGTCTGGGTGCATAGGGTCACACAGTCCACGTCTCTGTCTCCTACACTTACTACCAGCTCTGTGCCTTCCATAAACTACTGAGCACCGCTGAGCCTCTGTTTCCTCACCTGTACAATGCAGACTTGATACCAATCGTTCCTCAACACTGTGGGAGGGTTGAGTAAGGCCTCTCTAGTAAAGTGTTTAATGACACTTTGTATTGTGAATTAACGGGCAGCTGCTGCTATTGTTGTTTTCCTGACTCCAAGCCCCTCCCACCTCTGCCAGGGCTCCTCAGGATGGTCCATCTCCCACCTGGCTAGGACTTTCCCCTGGGGTGGGAAGGGCCTAGTCACCCAGCAGGCCTCTCTTACCTGACTCGCTGCGCACATATTGGTGACCCAAATCCTCCTGGACACTGTCAGAGAGGTTTGGCTGTGATGACCCCTTGTCCTTCCGTAGCCGAGAGAGGCCCCAGCGACGACGGCTTCGGCTTTCTCCAGGAGCTGTAAAGACCCGGGGGCCCTGAGCACCTGCCCAGGCAGTCCCAGACAGCTCCCACCTCCCGGCAGCCCTCAGCCCAGAGACGCAGAGAACGCCCAGCTTTGGCCCACACCTGCTTCCACTCCAGCCTCTGCCCCTCAGCCTCCAGATGCTCCAGCCCTGCCAACGCCATCCTCAAGGCCTCCAGCACCTCCTCAGCCTCTTTCTAGTGGGTGTCCCGGGCCCTCTCCTCCTCCCACAGCCACTGTCCAGCGCAGCCCACCTCTTCCGCACCTTGCACCTGCCCTTTCAGCCCTGCATCCCCCGCCCACTCACACTTGTGCACACTCCACTGCCACTCTGCCCCTCTTCACCTGAGCCACCCGACGTGGCGCTGGCCTCGGAGCCCAGGGACTCCGCAGAAGGAGTGGTGGCGCCACCCTGGGCGGCCAGCTGGTTGTGCGGGAGGCCCAGGCGCCGCAGACTCTCGCCCTCGGACGTGGCCCTGCGCAGCCGTCCGAAAAGCGGAGTGCTGCGGCCCGACGCGCCCCCCGAGTCCTCGCTGCTGCCGCTGCGCTGCAGGCGGCTGGACAAGCGCTCCAGTGTGGAGCTGAGCCGCCTGCGCACCGCGAGCACCGGGGAGCCCCGCGCCGAGCTGCCGCCCTCCGAGCTCTCCCCGTCCCCGCCGCGGGTCTCCCAGGCCGGGTGGCGTTGCGAAGGCGGGGTCCGCCGGAGCCGCTGAGACAGCGACAGCGAGAGGCGGCGGACGAGGCCCGGTTCCCCGCCCCCCCTGAGGTCCTGCACGGAGCGGGAGCGCTCGGGTCGCCGCACCATCTCCAGCGGCGTGCCCGCGGGGCTGGGCCGGTACATGCCGTCCTCCTCCGCCCCGCGGAACGGGCCGCGCTCCTCCGAGCGTGAGCGGCTCAGCATTCGCAGCCCCCGCGACAGGGGCGACTCCCGGCTGCGCTTGAACTTGGCCTCGAACACGGCCTCTGACTCCAGGTTCTCGATGCTGCTGCTAAGACTGCTGCCGGGCCTGCGGGGCACCGTGGGGACCTGGGCTTTCTCCGCGGGCGCTGGGTGAGCCGCCGCTGAAGGCACACGTTTGTCGGAAGCTCCCCGAGGTGGGGAGGCCACCCTGGCGAACACAGCCGGGTGGGACTTGGGCTCCGTTGGGGGTGTGGCAGGGCCCTGTGGGAGGCTTTGCCCCTGGCCTGACAGCTGCAGTGACTGCATGATCTGGGCATAGGGTGTGACGGGGGGCACTGGGGTTTGTAGAGCCACGGGGGGCTGTGTAGGCTTGGGGGCTGGAATTGCTTCTACCTTGGGCTCTGGGGCCTTCTTCTGGGCAGGCTGGGGTGCTAAGGGCTGCGGAGTGTCATTGGGTGTGGTGGCAGGTTTTGGAGACTTGGGGGCACTGGGTTTGGAGACACTGGGTTTGGGGGCACTAGGCCGTACAGGGCTGGGTGGCTGGGTCTCACTGAGGGCAGACAAGGAGGGAGACTCCTGCAGTCTGCGGGCCCCGAGCCGGGCCACAGGGATCTCAAGGGGCGCCCCAGCACGGCGGTGCCGGCCTCGGGGCTCCGCCTCACCCTGTGAGAAGCTGCTGCTCTTCTGCAGGCCCCGAGTCTCAGGGGGCGGCTGGTGTCGGGGTGCTGCCTCACTGGAGGCAGCCCGTGCCAGCCGGGGGTCCCGGGCACGGCTCCCCAGGCTCTCTAGCAGGGGACCCCTGAGGCCGCTGACCTTGCCATCCTCAGGGCCCCCCCGCAGCAGCCGCTGGCGCAGGGCCTGCAGCCTCTGGGCATACTCGCCCTCACCCAGGCCTCCCCGGGTCAGGCGGGTGGCCCCCGGGCTGGGGCTCCGGCGCTGTGGCAGCTCCACTGATGCTGCCTTTTGCAAGCCCCGGCCCGGTTCCCTCGGCCCGGCCCGGGGCAGGGCGCTCTCAGCTGAGCTGCCCCTTCGGAGCTCTCCCCGCAGGGGGCTGGGCCCAGCCAGGGGCTCCTGGCTTGGGGAGGGGAGGGTCTGAGGGCTGGGAGCCTCCTGGTCCTGAGAGGTGGCCCTTCCCTGATCCTGCCACTCCATGGGGGTGACAGCCCCAGCCTCTGGGGTCCCCAGGGCCTCATCCTCAGTGGGAATGTCAGTAAGGGACACGCGGGAGCCTGAGAACTCAGGCTGCAGGGGTCGGGGCACTGAGGGCAGCTCCTCCAACTCCTCCTCTTCGGAATCCGAGGAAGATGAGAGCCCCCCACTGGTGGGTGGTCTTCTGGGCACAGCCACCCACACCCGCTCTGGGGGTGCCCGCAGCAGCTCAGGAATGGGGCGCAGCATCAGGTGGCACTTGTAGCTGATCTGGGAGCGCTGGAGACAGAGTACTAGAGTCAGACCTCAGGGACTCCTGGAGCCGGACTGACCCACTCGGGCCCACCTCTGCTCTGAGGGAAAAGGCCTAAGGCAGGCAGAGGGTCAGGGGACATAGGGGAAGCTGGGAGTTGACAGAATAAAAAGCAGATGAAGGTAGGTGAGCAGGAAGTGAGGACACATGGTAGAAAAAAGGTAGGGTTAGAGAAGGCTGCAGAAAAAGCAGGTGGAAGGCACAGAGCGGGGCCCAGCCAGACTCACCTGCCACCTCCGCCGGGAGAGGAACAGCTTCAGGTGATCTGTGCTCACCTCTGCGCCCTTTGCCTGTGTCTGCAAACCCAGGAAGAGAGACTTAGAAAAAGTCCCCTGTCAACCTAGACCCTCAGTGGAGAAACAAAGTCCACAGGAATGGACAGTGGACTGAGCAACATCGAGTCCAGGCTCCTGGGGTGAGGGGACCCCCAAGATCTGTCACAACTCCCACAGCCAAGGTGTCCCGGTATGGACAAATTCCCCGAACCTAACAGGAGAGGCTGAAAGTTGGTGGCTCCTGGGTGGGCTTTCACCAGGGCTCGAGGCCCTGTTCTTATACATTGGCTGCCTTAAGAGGCCTGTGCTTAGGCCCCTGACCTGGGCCCTGCTGCCCAGCTCACCATCTGTCTCCACATAGATCCAGCACCTCAGACATTGGTGGGCCAGACCAAAACAGATGCTTCCCTCAGCCAACCCCCCAGGCTGGTCTCTTTGGAGCTCATTTCTGATCTGGGAGACAAGGCTCGTGTCTCCAGGGACACGACAGATACCAGAATGACCTCAGCCTTCAGTTGATCCAGCACATGCTCACTGGATGGTTTATTCAATTGCTCTTTCTATGTCATTTGCTGAACCTCGGCCCTCACACAGTGCTGTGCGCTGTGGTGCTGGGGTTTGAAGATGAATGAGTAAGAACTTTGTCCACACAGAGCTTAAAGCCAAAAAGCCAGGCCACCTACCAACCACAGAATGTGGGCCCAGTGCAGGACGGAGGTGAGTGCACAGGAGTAAGAAGGACCAAGGCTGGTCTCAGGAGCCAGGGAGAGCCCTGATGAGGATGCCCAGGATGGGAGAGGGCCTAGACCCATGCCTTGGTGTCCATGATATCCCAATGTAAGTCCCCATTTCCTTATCAACAAAAGGGGAGTAACACCTTTCTTTGCGGAGCTATTATGAAGCTGATAGATCATAAGTATATAAAATGCCAATCGTGGTAACTGCACACAGCAGGTACTCAATAAGTGGAGTTAGTAATCACATTCTCTCTCCCTCCACCTCTTCTATCATGACTTTGAAGAACTAGACTCACTTTGAACCAAGGATGTTCGAGGGTCTCCTCTGCGGTAGGCCTCCTGTAAAGGAATGAGAATTAAGCAGAGACTTATTCATTAATTCAATCAGTCAGTCAATAAATGTTTGGAGGATTGAACATCTAAGGGCAGAGGCTTGGGCAGCGGTGAGAGTTGGCATGAGGGGACTCTGCAGGTGGGCGCCCCCCTCAGGCCCTCACACTCACAGCTGGTCCTGCACCAGCACTGTGATGAGGAAGCTCCGGGCCTCCCTGCTCAGGCTCAGGAATGTGGTCTCCTCAAAGGCCACATTGTAGTTTCGGATGTTCATCAACGTTGTCCGATCGTTTTCCCCAACAAACGGGGAGATTCCCGTCAGACTGTAGGGGTAGAGAGGGCAGAGTTGAGGTAGGTAGGGTTCTGGGGCTCAGGCAGTGATGACGGGATGCCTGTGGGGACATAGGCCTGGGAACAGGTGGATGCCCTGTGGCTATGGGGCTGGAGAAGGCTGGGTGAATCTGAGCAGAGGGGTAGTCTTTCAGATTCTTGCCTGTCCTCCCCCGCCACCCTCCAGGACAGGTGGGGAGGCAGTCCTGTCCTGGGCTTGTGCTTTAGAGGACCTGTTCAGTCCCTCCACCAGCCATGGCCTGTCCTTGAGGTAAGGAGTCTAGGCCCAGAGGACATGCCCCGCTGAGCCTGAGCCTACCCCTCCTAGTCTCTGCTGGACAGTCAGGACCTTGTAGTTCCCACCTAGATGGCACTGAGCCTGCACTGGCCTCTCGCCATCCAGCCAGTGTTCCCACCCCTTATGGAGGGCTGTGGTGTGGACAGACTTAGACACACAAGCTGGGGTATCCACATTCATGCACATGGGGTCCCTTGCCATGCAGGAAGGAGCAAGGGGGAAGTAGGGGAAGGGCTGGACTGCAGATCCCCAACTGCTCTCTAGCCCCAGGCAGTGCAAATGTTATGAGTGGACCTGCTAAGAGACCATTGGAGGCTGAGGTCCTGAGTACAGAGAGGTCCTTACCAGAGGAAGGCAACGACACCCACAGGCCTGTGGGGAAAGGAGAGTAGGTTGGTGAGGGGACAGCCCACCTCCTACCGGAAGCGGGCAGTTCTCAGCTACCATGAATCTAGCAAGAAGTGTCTTCCATGTGGACATAGTCGTGGACAAATGGACATAGGGGCACCTCTTTCAGGGAGGACTTCAAACCCAGAGGTCCAGACATCCCTGGAGGGGTCAAGGGTCATGGCAGGGCCAGCCCAGGATGTCACGAGTCTGGGATCCAAGAGACGGGTGCCTGCCTCAGTGCAGGGAGGGAAAGTGGCTGCAGAGAGGGAGGCCCACCACCAGGGGAGACAAGGAACCAAGGACTAACAGGCCTGAGGCCTTGAGTGGCTGGGTCATCTCTGACTGGTGAGGAGCAGGTAGTAACTGTGGGTAAATGACCCGTAAGTCGACTTTCAGAGAAGGAGTCTAGGCTTTAGTCAAGCTCCTCTCTGCCAGTGAGCCAAGTCCCCAGCGTGGCACTGAGGGCCGCTTCCCTGGCCGACCCCAGCAGCTCAGTATGCCCACATTACCAGATGTCAGTGACGCCAGATACGGGGGTCTGGTTGACAATCTCAGGCGCCACGAACTCAGGTGTGCCATATTGGCTGTACTGGGGTTCTCCTAGAGTCAGCTCCTGGGCATTCCCAAAGTCACAGATCCTCACCTGCTCTTCACCCTCTGCGCCATCCCATAGCAGCAGGTTCTCAGGCTGCAGGACACAAGGCAAGGGATGGGAGCTGAGTGAAGAGGGGAGGACACTCCACTGCCTGGCTTCCCCAGGGACCATCTGCTCCCCGCCCCCACCTGCACCTCACCTTGACATCCAGGTGTAACACATGGTTCTGGTGCAGGTAGCATATTCCCTCTAGCACCTGCCGCATGTAGGCCCGGATCTGTGGAAACAGAGTCCATGGGGGAAGGGTGGGGTATTACGTTGATTACCACCAGGGCCGTGGCAAGAGGTCAAGCCATGCCTGGAAGGTGGCCTTCAGATGGCTGGTGGAGGGGGCTGAAACAGATTTGGGGGCTGAGGTCCAGGACCTTCATGTACAGCTACACAGCTCAGGCACAGCGTAACCATAGAAGGAAGCCATTTCCATTATGATAAATAGAATTGTGCAGTGCACAACGTGTACAGCTCGACGTGGCAGGACACTCGTGAGACTGAATGGAGTCTAGGTGGCGCTCCTTCTGGGAGAAATGTTTGAGGAATGTTTATGTGAGAAAGATTAAGAAACAACAGTTAGGAGCCAGGGTGGGTCTGCTAAGATTAACAGAGGGCAGTGCAAGTCCCAGGTCGGGGTCTGGGCTGATGCGGGAAGGAGGCTGTGCCGCCTGCCTACCAGGGCTCTCCCCCACGACTCCTGGTCTACCCATGGGCACAGATGGCATGCCCAGGAGCCACCCCTCAGTTCTCAGAGCTCAGGTGGGTGAACGCTAGTGCCCGACCTGACTCCTGCCACCCACTGCCCTCACCTCAGACTCACACACGGTGGGTTTCCTGGCCATTCGCTCCAGCAGCTCCTCTGTGCAGCTATGTCCTGGATTAAGGAGAATAGTGACCAGTGCCAACCACCTGGCCCTCCCTGGGCAGTGCCCTCCACCTACAGAGCTCAAGTCAGATCCCAGCTCAGCACAGGGTTCTCTCCTTCCCCTTAAAATGCATCTGACACCATTTAGTAACTGTGTCTTCACACGTCCCCATCCTCTGGATGCACAGATGGGACGACCCTGTTTGAACTCTAACTTGCTGTGGGAACTCAGGCAAGTTGCCTAACCTCTCTGAGCCTAGGTTCCCTCAAGTGTAAAACGGAGATACCTCCTCTCGCCCACCCCATGAGGTATTTGCAAGGATCAAGTTAGAGTAGAATTTTGTTGACTATCGATGGAACTTCTTGATTCTATTCAATAGCCTAGAAGGTCCATGGCACATAATAATTGGTCATTTTGCTGAGGTTTGGGTATTAACAGTGTGGACTGGGATGCTGCTGTGAAGGACATGGTCACCCTGCTGGAGGGAGTGACAAGCCAACCACCCAGCATCCTTAGCACAGAGTGCTTGGTTTAACCACAGCTCTCATGCGAGGCTAAAATCCATTCTTTATGGAAAGAGCCTCCAAATACAGCCAAGTATTGATGATGTCCAGATATACTTTACTGCATTTCGTGATAAAAATCACATGCCTTTTGCTAGCTGTGAGACTTCAAGTGAGTTACTTAACCTCTCTGCACCTCTGTAAAATGGGGACGATAAAATTCCATGAGAATGGCATACATGAGGATTAAATTAGTTTTTGTAAACTAAAACTAATTTTAGGTTAACGTTAAGGGCTATATGTAAGTTTAAGCTAAAAAAAAAAATGGACTAAAAAAATGTTGGTTTTCACAGAAGTCTCCAGAGCTCGCTCTGTGAAGTATTTATAAGATCCTTTCAGAACTTCCCATTGTAAATGGGCACGTTTTGTAAAAGTAGTCGGCCCCTCCCAAGTATCAATGGGACCACTTTGTAAAGTGTGAAACACGTTGCTAATTGGCTATTACAAGGACCAGTCATTCAGACCACATGTCCCCCAGACACACAGCCTGTCTGTCCCAGGATACAGCTCGGTGACAATAACCAGTCCCCGACGCCTCTCGAAGGCTTCGTGGAAGTAGAGGACACAGTCGTGCTGAAGCCGGGCCAGCAGCCGGGCCTCCCGCCATGCTGATGCCTTTGGCTTGGCCTGGCTGGGAATGAACTTGGCCGCAAACTCCAGGCCAGAGCTACGCTCCACCACACGCCTCAGGTAGGAGAAGGCACCCCTGGGTACATGACACAAGGAGAGGTTGGGATTCAGGCACCACTGCAGCCCTGGCTCTCCACACCCTCCCACCCTCAGACCCAGCTGCTCTTGGCCCCCAAACACCACACCCCCTCCTCGCCCCACACCTGCCAATCTCCTGGTGGATGTCATAGAAGTCACTCAGTCTCCTTCCTCGCTGCTCCTCATCTTCCCCAGCCCCCTCCACCTCCATAGCTGTCTGAGCTGGGGAAGAGATGCTTGGTGTTAGACGGGGAGGGTGACAGAGGAATGAGGGCAGAAACTGGGACAGGCAGGGCAGGGCAGAGCAGGTGGAGGAGACAGAAGAGCAGCAAGAATGTTGGGGGCCTGAGGGGAATGCTGGGGCTGGTGGATGTAGGGGGTCAAAGAGTGTACAGCCAGGTGAGTGACTTGGCCAGAGGCTCACTTCTGGGAGTAAGCACTTTGCCCTTCTCTCCTTGAACTTCAGCCCACCTGAATGCACAGCCAACTCTGCTTTGCAGGACACTTCTCCAGCCAGGTTCCGGGCAATGCAGGTATAGACGCCGCCATCCTGGGCCCCCGTGCTGAGCACCACCAGGGAGCACTCTGCCTCCTCATACACGAAGCTCACGTGGCTGCTCTCGGTCAGCAGCACCTCATCCTACAGAGTTGGCTGTCACCTCCAGCCTGGGCCTGGCTTCACCTCCACCTGGGACCTAGCTTCACCTCCATGCGAGAGACACCATCTCCCTCCTACCTCAGAGCCAGGAACCCCTCAGCCCCAGGGGTCTTGCTTCCCCCAGGACCCAGAATTGGCTCCACTCTTATCTCTCACTAATAGTCCTGCACTCCCCAATTTGTCCCCCAGTTATTCAAATCCCCACCAGCATCTCCCAGCACCCTGGGTCCCACTTCCTTCTCCTAACTGCACTTTGGGCAACACCTTTGCTCTTCTGGCTGGGCTCTCCTTCTCCCAAGGCCAACAGGACCCCTCCTCCCACATTCTCAGGAAATCCCTCCACCCTCCTCCCAGGCTCCTGGCCAGCCTCACGCTAGACTCCCCGAGGCCTTCATCACTCTCTGACCTTGTACCACATAACATCCGGCAGTGGTTTTCCCTCAACCACCACAGCAAACCGAGCCGTTTCCCCAGCCCCCACTTCCACGTCCTCCATGATGGACTCAAACCGGGGGGCCTCTGAAACACATAGGGTGGGAGTGGGGAAGGAAGGGGGACAGGATGTTGGAGTCATAAGGGCCTGCCTCCTCAGCCCCTCTCCAACCCCTCCCTCAGCAATTGGCTCACCAGACCCCACCCACCCACCTCCTAGAGCCCCAGCACCTCACCCCCTGGGGTTCTCAAACGTGGCCCCTGGGAACACCAGAGTTCCTTGCCTGCACCAAGCGCTCTCCCTGAAAATCCATACGTGATATTCTCCAAATCTTAGAAAACCTAAGCCAGAAGATGCAGGCTTGTTTTGTTTGACCCTCAGTGTTTATCTGCCAGCTTTCAAATTAGGAGATTTTCACACACAAAAGAAATCTGGATTTCCTGCCACTCTTGAAATAATCAGTACTGGCCATCCTGAGCCTCTTCCCTCACTGCATTAATGGATGGCTGAGGAGTGGCTCAACGCTGCCCCCTGTGGGTGATCGCTCTTCCGCACAGTTCCACTGAGGGCTCTGACTTTACAGTCCTGGGCCCTGCAGGCCGCTAGGCCTGAGACCCAGAATCAAGTTCACAATGGTATTGCCTCTGTCTTTAAGTTTTATCTCTGAATCTTATTTAAATATTTAAAAGGAGATGGCAAGATGGGGTACAATACCAATTCTCAGCTTAGTTCTCTCACGTGTGACCGTAATTATATTCTCTACACATATCATGCGATGATGCTATTTCCTTATAAAGTGGCTTCTAATTCTCATGATGGAATTAAATAAATATTACAAAGTGCTTTGCAGAGGAGCCTGTGACTTCCTGGTGCTCCCTTCCAGAGTATGTTTGAGGATCATGGCTTTGGGGGGAGTGGGAGTGACTGGGCCTTGAGGGAAGAGCAGGGGCACTGGGCAGAGACCACCATCGTCACAGGCGCACAGCCTGGTTTTACACAGATAAAAGGGGAGGACTTCCTGGCTGTGGAAAAGATGCTACAGTGGGGTGGATGTGCATTCCACTTGCCCTGCCTGGGGGTGGGGTGTGAGGCACCGTGGGTGAGGGTGTAGATCCAAGCCCCAGGCCTGTTCTAGCCCTGGCTGGCTGGGACACAGTTTCTCTCAGTCACAATCTGTGGCCCCACCCATGCACCATCCACTGCGGGACCAGGTGGCTTCCTGTCTCTTCCTCACACACCCTCCTGCTACTTATCTCTTCCACTTTAAAGATGCCTTCCTTGCCCTGTAGGAATCTGGTTTCTAGCCTGGGTGGAGGGGAGAGGGTTGGGGGCAGGCTCCATGAAGATCAAAGGACTGGAGGGTTTCAAGTGAACTTCAACAATTTTTTAAAAAGCCACAGAGAATGTACATTTACCCATGATAAGTTTGCCTGTGCTAACTAAAATGTCACTTTCTTTACATTTGGTTGGAATTGAATCTACTCAGCAGGTAACACTGTTTAGCTGGCACAGGTCCGAAGTTCTGAGTGGCAGTTACATATGTCTAGAGTTAATTAACAAACCGGAAAAACAAGACAATTACTACTTAACGCATGCTAGGGGTTGTGCAACTACATCTCTGAAGGAGGAATTATAAAAAGGATCCTCGCTACAAAGGTTGGGAGGCTTTGCCCAACAGGCCGTGCAAAGGGCAGTCGGGATCCCCAGAGCTGGGAGTCATGGCGATAAGATGTGCTCACTGGGGCTTCTTTCTTTTTAAAATCAACTTGCTCTCCCTACACTTGTTACATTTGAGGTACTGCTTCCTGTTGTGTTTAACACAGGAGCAAAGAGCACCCTCTGGCTTTAGAGTTGGGCATCAGGACTTGAATCCAAAGCTTTGTACTTATTGTGTGACCTTGGACCTGATACTTGGCACTCCCTGAGCCTCAGTTTCTACATCTGTAAAATGGGGAGAAACGGGGAGAGTAAACTGACTTTCATTTTGCAGGGTTGATGTAAATATTAAATGAGGCAATACAGTAAGGTACTTAGCACTGAGCCTAGCACATACTAGGAGCTCAATAAATAACTTATTAGTCCTATTACTGTTATTAGTAGTACTGGTATTATTAGGGCCATTAGATGGATAGGCCTGAGATGGGGAACCTCAGACTGGCAGGCAGGAGTGTGCCCATAGAATGTGAGGAGAGGGCTGCAGGCCTCCGAGGGAAGAGAGGGAAGGAGGCTTGCTCTCACCCACCTGCCAGCGCCAGTGTGACTGAGCAGGCCTGCGTGCCGTGGCGGTTTCGGGCGGTGCAGGTGAGGGCCCCCATGTCCCGGCGGCTCACCCGGCAGATCCGAAGACAGTGCTGGTCGTCATCTGGCTGACTCAACTCATACACACCTGCCCGCGCCTCTAGCAGGGCCCCTCGGCAGCTGAGGGACACATGATGTGGTGGTCACCCAGGATCCATCCACAGGGAGGTCAGGCCAGGAGGGCTGGAGTTGGACTGCCACTGGTGGAAAGTGGGGCATGCAAAAAGGGGCCCCACCTCCTCCAGACGACCTGGGCCTCCACGTGGTTGAAGGTAACGGTGACAGTGGCGGGCCGTCCCTCCACCACATACACGACGTCTGGCTTGTCCAGCACAGCAGGTGCTTCCTCCAGGGGCGGGCCTGGCAGGAGGAGAACACATGCGCTATGCTGGGCTTGACGCCAGATCCCTAGTACCTACGGCTCCTTTCATCCTCCCAGTCACCACGCGAGCTCCATGCTTACAGATGAGGAAGCTGAGGTCCAGAGAGGCTTAGCGATTTGTCTAGAGAACAAGGCCAGGAAGCGGCAGAACTGGGACGGTACCCCCAGTTTGTCTGGCTCCAGAGAGCCTCAGCCTCACCCAGTGGGAGTACTGCTTTCAGGAGTGAGAAGAAAGCACTCTGACAGTCAAGGTCACGCTCAGCCACGCTGTTCCTGTCATAGCTCTCATGTCCAGACCAGCCCCTGAGCCTCCAGCATGGGGACCCAGTTTCCCAGTTAAGCAGCTCCGGCCCCCGCGCCGTAAGACCACCCAGGCTCACCGTGCTCCAGCAGCTGCACAGGCTCGGAGGGGGGCGAGGGTTTGCTGCTGCTCTTGATGGTGGCGCTGAGGACCCGGAAGACGTGGTGGACCCCCTTGCGCAGCCCTGTGGCGGACCACCCAGGCTCCCGCAGGCCCGTGGCCAGAGCTGTCCACTGGTCTGAGCCCAGCACCTGGTGCTGCACAGTGTAGGTCAGGGCGTCCGGGTCTGGTAGGGAGGCAGCTGCTAGAGGTGGGCATTGCTGGGGTGCCCCCACCCCCCTTCAGCTGGCTCGGGACCCAAGAACTCATCATTAGTCTGCTCTGAGGACCGGCCTCAGTTTCTCTTGTTGCTTCTGCCTGACCCCAGTATGCTCTTGCCCAACCACTGGCCTGGCCAGACTCAGAGCCAACAGGGTGCCAGGCATGGGGTCCAGTTATAGGCATGGAGGGAGCTTGACTTATATCCCAATACTCTGCTACTATCTGCGGTGGGGAAACTGAGGCACATAGCAGGAAGAGATCATGGACAGGGAAAGAGAGCACATTCCCAGGATATGACACAAGCACCCAATTCCTCTAAGAGGAGGGGAGAGGAATGTGGTGGCCCCCTTCTCCCCTCTCCTGACCTGGAGCAAGGGCTTCATCTGCCATGGAGAGGAGATGGGCGAGGCGGCTCCTGGCCATGCCCCAGCACTCCGTTTACCCCCACCACTCCCCATATGCTTCCCTGGGCCTTGCCCTCCCTTCTTAGCTCCCTTGGCACCCCTGACTGAGCCTGCCCTGTCCACACCCGCATCCCCACCCACAGCCCTGTGTGGTCCTGACCCACCGATGGCCATGTCCAGACTCCTAGGGGGGTTCCATGTGAGGGTGATCATCCTCCCAGTCACAGCAACCACCTGCGGGGCACCATCTGGGGGGCCTGGAACCACATCTGAAAGCCACAGGTCAAGTATCCGTTGGGTCCTTTAGAGCCTAATGGCTCTACAGGATCGCCGCGCCTCAGAGAAGTGGGCTGGGGGCAGGGGGCAGCCGAAGGGCTGGGGCAAGGCCAGATGGCTCCCCAGGGAACCAAAGGGAGGGGCCTTTCCTTCACCCGGACCCTGGTTAGGCCAGAGGCTGAGCTGTGCATGCAGTTGGCCAGTAAGGTGCCTGCCTCACCTGTGACATAGAGGTGAGCATAGCAGGCCGCTTTGCCCAGCTTGTTGGCGATGACACTCTTGTAGACACCGGCATGCTGAAGTCCCACAGCAGGAAACACCAAGCGATGGACATCCCTGTCTGGGAGTGGGGAGGGACAGTGACACTGGGCCTGAGCTGGGATACTTTGTGGGGTGGGCCCATGCCACCCCAGGCCTGGCCCATCACTCCCACCCACTCAGGGAAGAAGTGAGGGGGAAAGGATGGGCCGACAAGCAGAAAGTGTGTCCATCATGTGGCAAACCCTAGATCCAGGCTGCCAGGTGTACACCTGCAGCCCTGGCCCCTCTTGCTTGTTCCTTCTGTACTTCAGGCCCAGAGACTTCTTACTTTGCTCTCACACTGGTTCACCCTCGGCAGCCTGTTGACCGCCCCTCTTCAAACCTCCTGGGCTGGGAGGCGTGTCAAATCTCTGTGTCAAAGGTCTGACAAAGCTTTGTTCCCTTCAGTCCCCTCTTCTCAAACCCCATGGCCTCTGGAGGTCCCACTGATGGCACTGACCCCACGAAAGCCCTCCACCATGCAGCCCACACTCTACCAACAGCACTGCTTGCTCTCTCGCGGCCTGGAAGCTTTAAAGATACCTTCTGCATCTGGGGGGCAGCCAAAGCCCTCATCCTAAATGCCCATCTGGCCATGGATGTCCTAGATCCAGGTCTTTGCTCAAAAAATTCCTCCTTTCTGGAACATTCATCTCTTACTAATTCTCTCTTCTTCAAGATGCAGTTCAAGTGAGCACCAGCTTGGGAAGCCTTCTCTGCCATGACTGGGGAGCCCCTCGGCACCCCCATCCCTGATTCCCTCCTCAGGCCTTCCAGCAGAATCTGATGTCTTGCATGCAGTAAGTACCAAATACGTTGTATTATAAATCACAATGAGAGTTGTCTGGTCTGTGTCCAGACTATGCCAGCTACTTGACATGCATTTTTTCCCCATAATCCTTTCAACGACCCTGCAAAATTATCCTCATTTCACCAATGAGGTCAGAGACATTAATGGACTTGTCCAAGGTCGTACAGCTCATAAAGATGCTATGGCCTGAACTTAGTTCCCTCTGAATCTAAAGCTCTTTTCCCTACACCGTGCTCCCTGAATGATAAGACAGCTGTCACCAACAGGGCTGTGAAGGAAAAGAGGCCTGCACTATCCTCCTTCACGTCAGGACTGTCTCCAAACACCCCTCCCTTCTCTTAGTGGTTATCTCCACATGGGACAGTCACCTATTCATTTATCTCTGCTGATACTATTTATAAAGGAAGAGAAACCAAGGGCTGCCAGTGACCCCAGATATAGAAGAGACGCTCAGACCCTGAGACACCCATCCAAGGCCTCAAGAAGACTGAGAGATTGGAACCTGTGGGCTGAGCAAAGATAGAGACTGTGAGAGAGGGCTGAGAGGGTGCGTCAGAGCCACAGTGGTGACGCTGGAGAAGGGTGACCGGAGACAGGAGGCAACATGGTTAGGAGGTGGAAGCCAGAGTCAGACGGTCCTTGCCTGCCTTTGAGCAAGTCCCTGTCTCTCTGTAAGCCTCAGTTTTCCCATCTGTAAATAGGAACAATAGTACCGGTCTCACAGGCTTGTGGTAAGGAAGATGAGATCGTCCAGGCCCGCCCTTGAGCACTCAGAGCCTGGCACTCAAAAAGCAGGTGAGTTTTGTCACACAGCAGCTGTAAAAAGAGGTCATCACAGGGCCCACGGTGGCACAGTCTGATGGAGGATAGGTTGAACTTCTCATAGGAGACTCAGACTCCTTCAAGGATGGAAGTGAGATACTCCCATGACAAATACCCTAGACTGGGAGGACACCGTCCTAAACATAGGCCTCTGTATGTTCCTCCAGCAACTCCTTCTTTATTTGCTATTTGCTAGCAACCCTAGCCAAGCATCCTTTTGATGCCAGACATTGCCCACCCTGGCCTTTTCACTGAAGGTGTGGGCAGCACTGTTTCACGACAAGGATGACAAAGGTGGCAAAAACAATGATAGCAATAATCATAAGGCGTAATATATACTGACCACTTGCTACTGGCCAGTCCCTGACCTAAGTGCTTTATATGTATTCCCTGATTTAATTATCCTAATGAGCCTATTACAGATGAAGAAACTGAGGCACAGAGGGGCTCTGTAACTTGCCCACAGTTGCCAGCAGGGTGTACTGCCTGTCCAATGAGTGGTGTCTCAGCAGACGGGTGCTGTGTGGGCTTGAGGAGGAGACAATGAGTTCATAGCCCCTTTGGGCTCCCCTCCCCCAGGTACCCCACCGTTGACCAGGCTAGAAAAGGAAGGCCCAAGAGTGGGGGAGAAGGGAGGGCATGGCAAGCAAAGAGCATGCTGGCGAGGACACTGCCTAGGGTCCCTTCCCAGATACATACACTGCGTCATGCGCCGGTCGTCGCTGCTCTGGATACGGTGGCCATTGTGGAACCAGCTGATGGTCGGGTAGGGCAGGCCGGTCACCTGGCACTCCAGCATGGCCTCCTTGGCCAGTCCCACCTCCAGGTCCTGCAGTGGCCGCAGGAAGTCGGGCATGGACAGCCGCTCCAGCTCACCCTGCTCCGGCTCCTCAGGGATAGACGGCATCTTCTCCAGCTTCGAGCTGTAAAAACCATATGGCTAACCAGTGTCCCCGAGCCACACCTCCCGCCACAGGGCTGCGGCCCCACAGAGGCAGCCCCGGCAGCCCCGGGGCCCCCAGGTGGTACCTGGGCCCAGTGGCAGCCGTCCGAGGCTCCTCTACGTAGAGCTGGGCCGAGCAGTGGGCCTGGCCGTGGGTGTTGGCGGCACTGACTGCGTAGAGCCCCTCGTCCTCACTGCCCACATGGGCAATGTGCAGTGAGTGCAGACCCCCATCCTGCCGCAGCCGCAAGTTCTCGCTCTCTTCCACGGTGCGGCCTGTGGGAGGGACGGCGGGGACGCAGAGCAGACTCAGCAAGGGGCCCTGCTCTCTGGCCTTTGGGGGTCCCCCAACGTCTGCAGGGGGGAGGGCCATACCAAAATGAGTCCAGGTCACAGAGGGGGGCGGGGTGCCACTGATTTTGCAGTCGAAGCGGGCCGCACGGCCTTCCAGCACCTCCACATCCTCCAGCAGCCGCGTGAACAGGGGTGCCAGTGAGGGCCGCACCGTCAGCCGGGCGCTGCAGGTCAGCTCATCTGGGGAGAGGGGTCAGCACTGGGGCAAGAAAGGTCATGGAGCTCCAGGCACCCCCACCTGCAGGCCCTGCCCTCATGCTGGGCGGAAAAGGGGAGCTAGGCCAGGAGCTGGAGCCAGGACAGAGCCCAGCAAGGTCCCTGGGTACCAGGGCAACACAGAGGGCAAGCTCCAAAGACTGGGCCTTCTCAGGAATACAGAAGTCAGCAAGGATGGCAGCAGGCTGCCACGGTGGCTAGGGCGACGATAGGAGTCCAGGGCCCCATCCTGGCTCTCCCCTCTTCACCTCACCTTGCTTACCCGGGATGATGCCCAGCTTAACTCGAAGAGAAGGGCCTAGAAGCCAAGCCCCTTCCTTCCCCCACATCCCTTTCTCTTACCTTTTTAATTGTCCTCTATGCCTGGGCTGTACCCGTGCTCCCTCCCACCACCCCTAGACCCAGAGCAGATGCACCTTTACCTGCCTCTACTGCCCCACAGAGAATCTTCTGGGGGCAATAGCAGCCCCTTACACTGACCTGGTCCTTTCTAGCTTACAAAGCCCCTGCAGTGTCATTTGAGGTGCTCATCACCAAAACCTGGTGAGGCATTGTCTCCACTCTTTAAATGAGGACAGGGACCAGGTCAGAGATGTCATTAATAATAATAATGGCTGACATTTATTAGGTGGCACCCTTCGCCAGGCGCTGTGCTTTGTTCTGTACATTCATTATCTCATTAATCCTGCTGATTCCCTACAAGCTAGCATTATTATGATCCCTTTCTACAGATGAATAGTCTATGCTCAGGGAGATGAAATAACTTGTCTAAAGTCACATAGCTGGTACATAGCAGGGCAAGAATTGGAACCCACATCCAGGTTTGTCTGCCACACCTCAGCAGACAGGCTCCTAACAGGAACAACAGCTAACACTGGCATAGGAGGGCTTTTGTGCCAGGTGCTGCTTCAACAGCTGATTTTACCCAGGCAGGTGGGCCACACCATCTCCCACCCACTGCTCTTCCCCCAGATGAGCCTGTCTTATTCTGCACCCAGCTCCTTCCCACCCCAGCCCTCTCCCTCCAGGTCTTGGATACCCACGGCAGCCCTCGGGCCCGAGCGGGCGGTTACCTTTGGCCGTGCTGAGCTTGCAGGTGTAGACGCCACTGTCGTCCTCATGCACGGAGGTGAGCAGCAGCTTGCATTTCCGGCCATCGAAATGCATCTTGCATTTGAGCAGCGCGGGCTGCAGCAGGCGGCCGCGGCACAGCCAGTCCACCTCCACGTCGGCAGGACCCGCCACCAGGCACTCAAACAGCGCCATCTCCCCGGCCCCTACGTCCACGTCCTGCAGTGGGGCCAGCACGGCCAGGGACCGGCTTTCAGGGTGTGCTGGGGGAAGCGGCCATGGGGGGCACGCATGGAGCAGAGACACACGGGGCAAGGGAGACACACACACGCACACACAGAGGGACAGACAGACACAGAGAGAGAGATGCATTTTGTTCCTCTGGAGACAGGGAAAGCCCGCCCACCTGGCCATCCAGGGTAGCAAAGAGGTCCCAGGCCTGGCTTCAGGATGGCAACTCAATCTGGGCCAGGGACGGGTCATTCAGGGGAAGTGGAAGGAATCAAGGACAGGGAGACTGAGGGCCATGTAGGGGCAGAGATGGCGGTGGGGGGAAAAAAAACAACACAGCACACCAGCTGGGTACAAACTGGACTTTATTTGAGCTAAGAAACAGGTATTTCTGAGATCTCCACACCCACTGCAGCAGGCCCCCACTGCTGCGCCAAGTCTGGCTAACTCCCTTAACCCCAGACCGAGCTTCCCTGGCCCTGACAGTGAACGAGGGAGCCCCACATGGGCCCGAAACCTGCCACGGCCAGGACTCTCTGCCAGGCCTCATTAGCGCAGGACCCAGGGGCCTCTGGCTTTCAGTCTCTTGTGAAATAGAGTGCTGTGCCATTTGAAACCTGTTTCTGGAATGGTCAGTGCCCTGTGCCCCTTTAGGAGCCCCTCGTCAACAACCTCCTGCCCCTCCGGGCCCCTCCAGTCTAGGAATGACATACCCTGTATCTCCCCCTTTGCCTCACCCCATGCCAGCTTGGAGGCATCCTTCCCTGACTGTCACAGACACACAGACAGACAAACAGGTAGACAGACAGGGCCTGTAGCAGCGGTAGCACATGCGCTCGCTGGGTGCTCCCCTGTGGGGAGAGACTGGGGGGGGGTCTTGATACCCCTCATGGCCACCCCTTCTTGGCACTCAGTCCATGTGGGGGCTCCTGGCCTGCCCAGCCATATGTCCACTTGGGGGAGGAGGGTCCGCAGGGGCCCATGGCTATCCAGGATGCTGCACGGGGAAGGAAGGGCAGGGGAGGGGAGGCTGGAACAGGGTCCAGGCCGGCAGGGTCTGTGGGCAGGAGGCAGTGAAACACAGCGAGGTCCGAGAGGTGCCTGAGACAGGGGCGCGGCTCGGAGGGTAGCGGGGGGAGCGCAGGTGGCCCCGAGCTCACTCGCCTGTGTACAGACAAAAACCTCAGTCAGCAAGCGGCAGGTTAGTGCAGCACACGCACACGCACGCACACGCACACGCACGCAGACCTGGCTAGGACCCCCCTGCATGGACAGCTGCCTCTGAAACTGCCCGAGTGGCACTGCAACAATGTCCAGCTCCCCTGTGAGCAGCCCTGGGGCGGTGGGGTAGGCAGCCGACCAGAGGCCGGGTCTCTGGGATTCCTGGGCAGGTAGAGGCCCTCGGCAACCAGGAAAGAGGCATTTGCAGGCATCAGGAGCACCCCAAAGCCTGGGGGATGTTGGAAGGAATCCCAAAGAGAAAAAAGCACCGAGACTTGGGTTAAGACAGAGAAGCAAGGCAGAGCCAGACCTTAGAGGGGTAGGAGCAGGCCAGGCAATGGGGACTGCGTTGTGATTGGTGGGTGGGAGAAGGGAGGTGGAGACTGAAGAATTGAGAGACTGAGGAGCTGGCAACCCCAAGAACAGGAGGCACAGGGCCAGGTAACTGAGGCAGGCAGGGCCTAGCAGAGGTGACCATGACTGTTAAGGTCCAGGCTCCAGCAGGGGTCTGGGGGAATCCTGGAAGCTCTCAAAACTGGCCTCTGCCAGGAAGGGAGGGATGATGGCTGAGCGTGGAGCTGAGGAGGAGGTCTCAGCTCTGAACTGCCTCCAAGGAAAGGGAGATGGAAGGAGAGGCAAACACCCAGCCCTTGGCAGGAAAAGCACCAGCCCCTCAGGGCAGCCTGGCTAGGGAGGCCATCCCCATGGCTTGAAAGGCCCCCTGCCCTTGTGCCTCAACTTTAGGACCCAATGCTCCCCACGTTTCACAGCTCTGCTGACCCAGGCACGCTGGGGTCCCTGTGATGCTCCATGCCTAAGTCACCCCCAAGGGCCCCTCCGGACGGGTCCAACTATCAAACTCTACCCACTGCCACCCCTCAACCACAATAGCTCTGCACAGCAGTGGGATGGGTAGGAGGGCAAAGGGAACAAGGGAGTGGATGCGAGGGAGAGGTCTGGGAAGGGCAAGGTGACAGAGGCCTAGAAGAGTGTGGGGAGAAGACGATCAGCAGCAGGAAGGAAGGTCTCTGGCTGGCATTGGGCATGGGGATTGAGCATGGGGAAGGCAGCACCGTGTAGTAAGCTGAGGACTGAGCAATTTGCTGTGTGGCCTTGGGCGAGTCACTTTCCCTCCCTAGGCCTCCGTTTACTCAACTCCAGTACAAGCAGCTAAGCTTGGGGACCTCTAAGGCCCTTTCGGTTCTGGCATCCTTATATCAGGTTGTGTGGAAGTTGATAACTGGGCAGGAACACAGCCAGGGTCAGGCTGGGGAGTTCATAGGGAGTGTGAGGTACTCACCTCGGACTTCCAGGCGGGCCTCGCACTGCCGAGCGCCGTACTCGTTAACCGCTTTGCAAGTGTAGAAGCCAGCATCGCCACGCTCAGCAGCCAGGATCCGAAGCCGGCACAGCCCACCCTCTGCCTCCTCCGCGAAGCGTCGCTGGTCGGGTCGCACGGGCTGGCGGTTTCTCAGCCTGTCAGGGGGGCAAGGACTCAGGCCCAGGGCCCAGGGCCCTCACCTGAACATGCAGGGAAATGGGGGTACAGAGCCAAGCAGCCTCTCTCTCCCTCCACACATCACCCGTCCCCTCCCCAGATCTGTCCTACTGATCACAGGCACCCCTTGATTACAGGGATGGGTCTCCATCCTGACTCTGCCATCCCACTTCTGCCAGGAGCTTCCAGACCACGTCTGCCCACCCGGATCTCCACTTTCTAGGAACTTAACTGCATTTAGAGTAGTGCCGTGCTACTGAGCTCTTAATAGCTCCTAAATTTCCTCACGTCTTATTTTTATTTATTTGTAATGAACAGCAGCTTTTCTACTTCCCAAAAGGGATAGGAAATAACTAACAATGTTAAGATATCACATTGGGAATAAGACAATTAAAATTGAACTCTAGAAAGCAAACCAATAATAAACAAAGCAAACTAATCAAAGCTCTGGGCACTTGGAATGTAGCACTGCAGATGAGGCCCGCATCTAACCCTGGGCTCTGGCAGCTCAGAAATAAATGGTTTGGTTTGGGCCTAGCACAGGGCTGGGTGTAGGGCAGGCCTCAAAGATCACCCTGTTGTCAACAGACGGGGGTGAAGATGGGCAGCTTTCTTCCTTCCTCCTGAGATGGTTCCAGGCCATTCATCCCAAGTGAACAGACAAGAGATCATGTGTTACCCAGATCCTCCCCAGAGCGGGAAACCCCGAATGGGCCCTGAACCATAGGCAGGGATGTAGCACTCTGCAGATCATGGGGGACCCACTCCCCTCCACTCAGAGCCAGGCCTCACAGCCCAGCCTGGAGCAGGGGGAGCTGGTAGGTGGTAGTCAGTGGCTGCTACTCACCAGGAGACCACCGGCTTGGGCTCCCCCTGCACACGGATGCTCATGGTGACATCTTGGCCTTCTCTTACCGACTGGTCCATAAGTGAGACCTGAAGGGGAACCCCAAAGTGTCAGGGGAGATAGCCAGGGCCCAGCTTTGGCTTCTGGGGGCTGGGGGATTTGGACAGAGGCCTCTTCCATCCCAGGCTGGCTCTGGGTGAGAAGGGTTAATGGGGCTGAGCTTTAGGCCATGCTGGAGCCTGGTGTGGCCCCAAGAATAAGGGTCCACATGGCAGAATGGGGGTGTCCAGAGGGTAGGGGCTTGGGCTGGCCTCAGGGGCCTGACCTTAAAGGTGGGGGGCGCCTTGGAGCCAGCGTCAGAAGCCTGATGGTTCTGGCTGGGACTGAGCTTCATGGTGGGGGTTCGGGGCCAGGTCTCCCCAGGCTCTGGAAATTCCTCTGGGGGGCTCAGGTACTCCTCGTCAGAGGTGATGGGGCTGCTGAAAGGGGATGTGGACCCACCTAGAGGAGAGACAGAAGAGAGACAGTGGCACAGAGCAAGATGCCACAGGAGGAAGGGGGCAGAGAGACTGAGAGAGCTAGATGGATCAGCCCAGGGGTCAAGGACCTGATAAGGTCTGGAACTCACAGAGTCCAGGAGCTTGGGTAGCTGACTTCACTTTCCGGGGCTCCCACTTGCTTGTTGTGTGACCTTGCCAGATGTTTCCTGTCCCTGGGCCCCTGAATCCTGCTCTGCCACAGACTCTCCCAAGACTGACCCTGCCGGTTCTCCTGAGTGGGGGAACCATAGGAAATGGCCTGGGACCAAGGATTTGGGCAGCAGAGGGCCACTCCTGGGCCTTGTGGGAGACTTGGAATTCTACTGGAGCCAGGAGCCCACGTTCCTGGCACAGAATCATAGGCTCCTAATGCAGGTGGTTCATGTTTCTGGACCCCAGAGAGGCACAGCCAGGACACCCATTCCTTGGGTAAGCTGGGCCTGCTGCAGGGGAACACACACCTCAGACAAGCCCCATCCCGACCTCAGTGCCAGGACCAATGAGGTGGCACTATCCAGCCTGCCCTTCCCCCTCTCCCTTCTCAGCTTCCTGCCCCAGATACCCCAGGGGCACCTGTTGGCCCCAGCCTTAGAACATAGACCCTAAAACTCTCAAGAGATGGGAAAGCAGTTTGAGTCATCCACAGAGAAAGGCAGCCTAGCCTGGGGAAGAGGAGGGGGTACCAGTATGGCTTTGGGGGAGGGGTGTCCCCAGGGCCCTGACGCCCTCCCCTGCAACTGGCCAGGGGCCCAGCCTCACTCAACTGGCTCCTAGCCGACTGCCAAATACAGACATGAATCCACCACAGCCCCCTGGCCCCTCCTCCCAGTTCCCCCACCCCAAGCCCCTGTGGCCTGGCCCCCCACAGGGTTGCACCCCAACTCACCTTGAGACTCTGCACATGGACCCCAGCCTGCGCCTGTCCTGAAGGCTTTGACCTGGCACCAGGCCCTCCTGCTGCCTGCCCACTACCCACCCCGCCCGGCTCCCCAGGGAGCAGGAGCCCAGCCTCCCAGCCCCACTTACTCACTGACCCTGCTGAGGCTCTGCAGAGGCCCTGGGGGAGGGGAAGGAGCCTGAGGAGGGGAAGGAGGAGGTGGGGGCTAGCCTGGTGGGGACAGGCTAGCCTGGTGGCAGGCAGGCAGCTGGCTGGGAAGGTGGTGCCTGCTGAGACCACAAGCAGCCTGGGCCTGGAGTGGAGGGGGAGGAGAGGGGAGGGCCAGAGCCCAGCCCGGCTGTATTTAGCTACCCTGCTCATTCCCAAGCAGCGGGATCTGCCTTTTCTCTCCTTACAGCTTCTGGACCCTGACAAGCACAAACCCCCCTCAGTGGCACCTCCATTCAAAGTGCTGGGGCCTCAGTCCCCAGGGGAAGATGGGGGATGCACTGAAGCATCCAAAACACTTGCGCTGACCCATTCCTTCTAACATGCGCACCAGAGGAGGTACAGATGGCAAATGGCCCCAAGGATGCCCCTTGCTCTGACCAAACTATCAAGATCCCTAACAAGCCTCAAATACCATGGAGCCAGGCCACGCTCTATTTCCTCTGGTGCTGAGAACCAGGGAACTGTCAGGACCTTTAGCCTCCTTCCTAGAGAAGCCCCCCTCAACCCGAGGCGGTCCAGAATCCCATCTCTGCCTCCCCATCCTGCCATGGCAGGTTTGGCCCAGCAGCCACCCCAGGGCATTGGGCCTTCGCCCAATACTCTCCCTACACTCGTTACCAGTTGGCAATTGTTCCTCACCCTGTCAGCCCCACCGGGGCCAACAGTCAGGATGCAGCGGCTGCTTCCCCCAATGACCCCTCACAATTAGCACCCATCTGTATTTGGATTGGAGAAGGGGCTTGGAGGCAGAGCAGGAAAGTAGGGGAGCTGTTGAGAGGTCACATGTCCTTCTCCCTCCTCCTATCACCCCTGCCCAGGGCCACATTCCCAAGCTATGACCTGTGTTTCCCAGCACTGCCAGAGAAGAAGGAGGGGGGAGGGACTGGCAGAGGAGGGGGACCCACCATTCAGGCTGGCTGTCTTGAGGTGGGGGTGGGGAAGGAAGTCAGAATGGCAATTGGTGAGCAGGTGCTCATAGCTTGGCAACTAGATGATGCTGAGATCACAGGCATGGCCCCTGGAGGTGGGTGCCCCCTCCCCTATATGGAGCCTGGTGACCTCCAGGGTCACCTCCAGGTTGGACAGCGCTAAGGTTACTCACACAGCCCAGGGACAGAGAGCAGAGATTAAAGCAGTTGGGCAAAGTTTGCAGGGAGCCTCAGAGACCCCTAGTGGTGGCCCAGGGAACAGCACCCTGAAGACATCCAGTGACCAAGCAAATCAGGGTCCTCAAGAGAGGGAGGGGCCTGTCAGAGCAGCCTAGGCAAGAGGCTCAGGGAAGCAGAACTAGGCCTCTTCAAAACAAGGCTATGGTCCCCATCTTTCTGTTCCCCCAAAACTGTGTGGACAAGGAGGCTGATTAGGGGTCTCTGTCTCCCGGGCCCAGAGCCTCCAAGGTTCCACCAGGCTCTGGTGCCATCCCCCTTTTGTCCCAGCCCTGCTCCACCCATAAGCCCAGCTCTCATAGTGGAAAACATAGTTCCATCAGCAAGAGAGAGGGGAGCAGGTGTGTCTCAAACCTAAAATGCACATATGTCCATCATGTAGGTGCTGCCCCCACACAACCCACCACCCAAACATGCTGATTCTGCGCATGCGTCTGGCTCTTCAACACTGCTCTCAGGCCAGACTCACCTGATGAAAATATTGGCATTGGGGATCCCAAAAATCAGGGAGCCCTCCCTCTCCAGATGTGTCTAGCTCAATACTAATCCCAATATTACCTTAGGTATCCTCACTATAGATACAGTCACAGCTACATGCATGAAAGGCATCATACAAGGCCCTCTACATCAGGGCTTCTCAGAATGGTTCTTGAAACACCCACATCAGGACCACCTGGGAGTCTGTTTAACCTAGAAATTCCTGGGCCTTACTCTGACATAGAAAAAGGTAATTTCCTAAAACAGAGGTCAGGAAACTGCATTTTTAAAAAAGCATCCAGGTGATTCTTATGCACATGAAAGTTTAGGGACTCCCATAATCCTCATGGGAGGAGGATAACCCTAAGAGGTGATATCACTGAGTCCCATCTCACTCAGCCACCAAACTTTAGGGCAGGGGTCTAAACCTCAGAGGTCTGGTCTCCTACCTGGAGCGAGGGCCCTAACTCTACAACGGTGGTTCTCAAAGTGCTCCAGATTCACCTGGAAGGCTCCTTCCTTAAACCACAGATTGCTGGGCCCCAATCTGAGTTTCTAATCCAGTAGGTCTGGGATGGGGCCAATAATGTGCATCTCTAACACGTTCCCAAGGTGATGCTGATGCTCTTAGTCTGCGGACCACACTTGGAGGACGACTGTTCTGTGATCTCCTCTGTCTCTCAACCTCTGCTCTTAAGCAGATGCTCGTTACCCTTTGCAGATGTGTGTCTCGCCCAGCCTCTGTTACCCAGGTAGTCCAAGGGCTTGCAAAGTCACGGAAAACACTACCTTGCACATAGTCCCTGAGGTACACACAGCCCCCCAGCTGTCCGGGAGGGCCTCCAGGTATGGCTGCAAGAGCTGAGTAGCCAAAACATGGTCATAACTGCAGGGGAGTTCTGGCTGATAGGTATGACAAACCAGATACTCATACAACTACAACAGCAAGCAGAAATAAGGTGGCAGGAGGGGCAGATAAAGGCCACAGGAATACAGAGAACAGGACATTACTTTTGGTTCAAGGAAGAAAGGGAAACTGAGGGAAGTGATGGTATTAGAATTTAGAGTTTGGTTTAAGCAGGAAAATGCATTCCTGCAGAGAAAACCACATGAGCAAATGTTCAGGGGCAGAAAACATATGAGAGAACTGTAGTTCAACCCTCTGGTTACAGAACTGGGTGAAGAAAAAAGAAATGGGACATGACAATGTTCAAGCACATCCCTCCCACTGCCTCAGCTGCCTGCAGCCACCCTTCAGGTCCAGATGGTGGAGGCCATCTTCAGGAGTGTGGCCTTCCTCACCCCCTTGAGGTGTCTGAGGAAGGGAGGAATGTGCTGGAGGTTAAGAGCCTTGTATGTGGCTTGTTCATTCATGGCCCGCTCTCAGCATGCACTGTCTCAGCAGGTTCCTCCAGAGGCGATTTCTTTAAATGTCTGCTGTAATAATCCCACCACAGAAGTGAGGGAAAAGGAAGACACACGCCAATCTGTAGGTGGGAATTTCCACGGGTGTGGTCATGGGTATCTCTCCTTGGAGAAGAAAAAGACTTGTGCCAAGAATGTTCCAATTTTGGTTTTAAAATGGACAAGAAAGCAAAGAGAATTTCACCCAGTCAGCCTGACCTAGCCATGGAAGTGGTTCATTTCTTACGTATGATTATTTGGGGTTGCCCCATGTTATTTAAAGCACTGGTGCCCACAGTAAATCAGGTCTCCATTCTTCTGATTGGCTGTGCGTGATGACCCCATTAAAAAAGCAGCCAGAGGACACCTGTTGAAAACAGACCTGCTTCTGGTAGATGGATGTGGGGAAGGAGGGCTGAGTCTGCTCAAGGGACCAAGCTGCTTTTTTAGATGCTGTCCAAACCCCAGCAAGGATGGACAACAGAGCCATGTGGCATACCAAGATCCCCTCCTAGGCAGCCACTGCCTTCACAAATGAGAACTTGCCAGGACCGGGGCCAGGGCCAGGAGAAGAGGGGAGCAGACAGTGGTGCTATAATTTCCTTCCTTTCATGACCCCCCAAAACCACCTCTTATCTGTAGTTTCCGTGTGGGATCAGAATGAGCTTTGATAACCCATATCCTCTGACCCAAATGCCCTTAGCTAAATATTCGGCCTGTTAGAGCCTCACAAATCTTACCGAGGAAGCAACCCAAGGAGTTATATTAATCCATGCTGTATAGATGAGAACATGGTGGCCAACTAAGGTAAAGTAAAGAGGCCAAAGTCTCGGCTGGAAAATGCTAGAACATTGGGCTCAAATATATGAAACCTGTGCTTGAGCAGAGGACTGAAGACAGCAGGATGGAGGCCCCGAGTACCACAGCCATAGTGCAGGGGGATTCAAGAGAGGAAGGAGAGGAGAGAAAAACCCCAGTATGACCCACCCACGGAAGGCATCAGTAGTCTCTGTGAGCTCATGAGCACAATTCACAACTCTGAACCCTGAACCTCTTCAGATTAGAGGAAAGGGGGCAGTATGGTGCAGTGGTTAAGACAATAGTCTTGGAAGACCCAAGGACAGGGCTTCGAAATGATCCAGCCTCCCACTGGCCCCATGTTTGTACAGCTGAGGCCCCCTTCAGCTCCTCAGTCACATTAAACACATTTCAAGCGCTCATTAGCCACATGTGACTAGTAGCTACCCTACTGAACCATGCACACAGAGAATATTTTTATCATCGTAGGAAGTTCTATTGATTGATGCTACTCTATAGCAATTTGCTAAAGCTTTCCAAATCTCAGTTTTCTCATCTGTAACATGGGCATAATAAGAGGACCTACCCCACAGGGTGGATTAAATGTGAAAACCCAATCAGAACAAGACCTGGTACATACAAAGTGCTCAGGAAATGCTAACTAGTCATGTTATTTTCATCTGCCCTAAGTTCATTTGCCTCACAGGTGAGTGTCGCCACCAGCCTAAATTACTGTTGCTTATAACATTCCTAGGCAGATTATAGATGCTCAGTAAAGGTGCTAGCTTTGTCCTAGCTCTGTGTCACTTTACGTTCCACATTTCCATCTTCTCATCTGTAAACTGGGAATGTCACGTCCCTCCAAGGGATACACATTTGACCTGGAATAATGAGGGTTTGAACTGCAAGGGTCCATTTATACACAGATTTTCAAAGGTCAATGGTATGGTGTAGCTCAAGTTAGGGAACAGATGTGAAAAGGTTTGGAAAAAAGTTTATGGCACTCTTCAAATACATGAACCTATTTAGAGAGATACAGCACTTGGCATCCAGTCGGTACTCAATAAATGCCTGTGTGATGGATGCCAGCAACTGTGAAAATGCTTAGCTCCAGGGAAATACACTTCTCACTCCCTAACCCTGCTTCCACCCCAATACACACACACACCCTTTGGGAGCTCCAACTGTGGTCTCAGCAGAATTATTCAGTGGGGTGGGGCAGAGTAAGAGGGATCCAGGGCTGGTAAGGACAAACCCTGCCCCGCAAACCACAGCATCGGCTAACTGCATCCTCCAGTTATCGATTCCCTGTCCCAGTGGTTCCCAACCAGGCATTGAGATCTTCAAGCTCACAAAAGCAGACCCTGTTGAGGTGGGCACCTGAAGACAGCACTGGGCAGCCAGCCCTGGTTACCCAAAGCGGAAGTGAGAAGCAAGAAAATGAGTTGGTTCCATAAGGCCTCTTCCCACTAGACTCTACACACTCCCTTCCTCAATCTACTTCTACCCCACCCACAGCCACACGATTAGACACCCTTCCCTAGCCCCACCCCTTCACTCCCTACAAACTCCAGGCCTGGGACCCTAGCCCTTGCCAAATGTCTGTGCCACCCACTGGTTCCACCCACTTCTACCGCTCTCCGGGACCACTGGCCCCCATCCAGCTGCTCCGGACCAAACAGTGCCTTGTAGGGTAAGAAAGTCTGCTTCCACCAGGAGAGCTGAGTCTGGACCCACGTGCCTGCCCCTCAAGCCCTGTGGCCCTGGAGCCAGCTTGACTTTCTGGGACTGTTCTCTGGCTGTAAACCGTGGTGCAACTGACTGATGAGATGGAGCCTTTCTCGCTTCCCAGGGTGGAGAAAGCAGAGATTGCTGTGATAGGCTGAGGACCCAGGGGCTGGGAAATATGGAGGGCCTGGGAGCTGCAGGCCTGGCAGGGGCAGGAAGGAGACCCCACGACATAGTCTAAAGAAAGGGCAGAAAAAGAAAAGGCAACTTCCTGAAGCTTCATGGAAACCTGAGCTTCTGTACCCAGCAGCACAACGCTAGCAGCTAACATTTGTCTCTAGCTTTACAGTTCATAAAGCTGGTTCACACATTTACTTTCTTTCGTGAGAACAGTACAATTATCTCTGGTTTACGAATGAGGAAACTGAAACGTAGCGAGCTTTTTAGCGCTTTAGCGGGTGAAGACAGAACTCTCAGTCAAGTGCTGACAACTGCCTTGTCCCAAGCCTCCTTCCCAACCTTAAAAGGCTCCCAAATGGCCCCAAGCCAGTATTGGGGCACCTCCCCATCCTATCCTAATACCCCTCCCTGCCCCTCGCCAAATCTCAGTCCAAGCCAGGTATTGACCGGAGTTTGGGAGCCAGCCTGGGCCCCCTAAGGGGAGCTGGGAGCCGAGTCAGAAGCCCGATCCCAGAGGTGATGGAAGGACTGAAGCATGCAGTGGAGGCATGGGTATGATTCAGCGAGGTGGGAGGGGTGAGGAGAACAGAAGATCCTAAAACCTGGACTCCTGGGAATGGTCTGTCAGCTAAGGAAGATAAAGACCTGCCCTTTCACAAAGCCAGACAGGTGCAACCAAAAGGATCTGACGCAGGACAGGCATTCAGGTCAGGTCACCAAGAACTCTAATCACGAAGGTGCTGAAGCCCTGGACCACAGCAAGACAGGCTCTGTAATCTGGCCTCAGACAGGGCTGAGTGGAAAGAAATGGACAGAATGGTATGTGCTGTTCCCCCTCCTGGAATGCTGGGCCCCTCCTGCTGAAGGTCTAAATCCCAGCCTCCTTTGGGGCCCTAATGTCTCTCAATCCAACATCCCACTACTGACCGACTGACAGCTCGACTGTTCTAGATACAGTCTGCTCTGCACCACCCTCCAGACAGGTCCTCTAAAGCAGGTTGATCACTCAGTGATGATATCCTTGAGAACTGAGCCTGTGTCTTTTCCTTCCGGAATGCCCTCTTCCCAGCCTCATCTCCCCTAACCCCCACTGAGCACGCTGTCAGGTCCAGCGAGCTGAATGAGTTGAACTGGCTAAGCACACGGACAGCAATTCAGCCCTACCCTGAACCTGAAAGAAACTGGGCTTAAATCCAAAGGAAGCAGTCCGACACCAAGTGAGGGTTTTCATGAAAACAGAACACAAGGCAGCCTCGGCCACTGCTATCTCCTGAGAGGTGCTCTCAGCTGCACCCTCTTTAGGGCTCTGGGTTCAACAGAAGAATCAAGGGCGGAAGGGAGGCGCTTAAAAGCATCTCTTTTTACTGGGAGGGTGGGAGGGTGCCGTTGTAGAGAGGAAATGACCTCAGAAGGTTCTTGATGGCTTTTAAGCCCTCTGAGCTGGGAGAGCCTTTTTCTCAGACTCAAGGATAATTTTCTTTCCCCACAGGACCTTGTTCAGGGAAACGTCCTGAAAGGATGGCATTTAGAAGACGTCTAAAGACAAATTTCAATGACTTCATGAATTGGCCACTGGTGTGTGCCTTGAGAATTTGGCCTTTGCCCCACGGCCAAGGCCATTTAAAATGTTTCCACCAGAGCGGCAGACACAAGAGAACAGACTGTGCACGCTGGTTGAGAGCCGAGCTCTAGACTGGGAGTAGAAAGGGAGCCTGGGCCCACAGGGAAGGGTCACTGCTCACCCCAACCGGCCCCAGGGCCCATGCTCCCTACCAGGTCTCACGGCCAGCGTGGCAGCACAGCTGGCCTGGCCCAGCTCGTTGGTCGCAGTAGCTGTGTAGCTCCCGGCATCAGCCTCCCGGGCCTCCCGGAGCAGCAGGGTGTGCCGCTCACCCTCAGCCCGGATGAGAAGGCGGCCATCACTGCGCAGCACTGACCCATCCTTCTGCCAGGACACTGCGGGGAAACAGCAAGGGTGACTGAGCCACCACAGCCCACAGGGGCCTCCTGGGACAAATCTCCCCCCACCCCACACACCGCACACAACCCAAACCACTCCTCTCCCCACCCTGGGGAATTCGGAGGACTCCCCTCACTCACAGAAGCTCAGACCTGCCCTCCCCTCTCTCAGGGGATTCTGGGAAAGCTTAACACACACACACACACACACACACACACACACACACACACACACACGAGTCAGGCCAGCCCGATGGAGCAGGATAACCTCTTCCTTCTCCCACCCCTCCCTCTAAAGATTTAGGGGAGACTTCCCCCTCCATGTCTCAACCTTAGCTGGGCCCTGGAACTCACCTTGGGGTTGGGGGTTGGCAGTGATGATACACTTGAGCAGTACGTCCGCTCCTGGAGCCACCACTGCATTCTGCAGGGGGATCTCAAACACGGGGGCCTCCAGGGGCTCTTCTCCAGCAGACACATAGGAGTCATCTGAAGACTCTGCCAGAGACACGAATGACAAAGTAAAGGGACATGGTCCTGTGAAGATGTCTCGGGGGAAGAGGGTACAATGGCAGCCAAACTCCTGGAAAGTCAAATCCAGAGAGAGGAGCTTCTAGAGGCTGGTGGTCAAAGGTTCTCTCTCTTGAGTGTCCTGATACAGAGAAGAAAGGAAGACAGAAGGGGGTTCTCAAGCAAGACAGGGCAGCTGGGACTTCACATTAGTTTGGCTGTTCCTCAACCTCAGCCACAATTAGAGTGTTGGTTCTGGAGGAAGGCAAGGACGCACTGTGTCTTTACACTAATCAGTCTTCAGGCACTCTGGGAGTGCAAGGCACTCTGAGGAGCACAAGATTTTACAAGCTTCCATACAGACAGAACAAGCCAATAGCAACCCAAGACTTAAACAATAATAAAGGTCAAAGGGCACCATGTGTTATACTGTCAAATTAGTGATGCTGCCAGATTCAAAAGAAGAAGTGGCAGGTGGGTCTTGTAGCCATATGAGAGGCTTCATGAAGACCAGCTTTGATTTTGTCCACTTACCAACAGTAACAAGCTCCATTTGGCACCAGAGATACAACAGAAAATAAGATGTGGTCCCTGCTTACAGGACACTTGTGCACACAGAGATCTCTCTGTGTATTTTCCAACTCTGACATTCTATGAGCTAGATAAAGCACAGTGTCAAAAGAGCACTGAAAATCCAAATTATGTTGTCTTCTAGCTACAAAACCTTGGGCAAATTAGATAACCTCTCTGCACCTCAGTTTTATTATCTGTAAGATGGAGCTGATAAATAACACCCAATATCTTCCAGAACTGGCAAACAGATTAAATTAAAATAACACTCTTAAGTGTCCAGTTAACACAATGCCTGAGATATGGCTGTAGGTCTGAAATAATGGTGGCTAGTAGGACAGGCCTTAACCACCTCTTAAGATTTTGAGGCAGTAATACATACATAAAAAATAAAGTAATTCTGCTAAAAAAAAAACATAGGGGGGTAAGTACAATGAAAGAGACCCTGACAGGGTCTTCTTAGAGCAGCTGTAGAAGCATCTGGCCTGGGGAATCACGAGGAAGTGGGGGCAAGTGAAGAACGGCTTCCACCGCCCCACTCCAGGAGTGGGCCCCAAGTTGATGTTCAGGATGAACAGAGTTATGGGAAGAGGCGTTTGGCTATTGGCCATCACCCACGGGAAGACTGGGAGACAACAAACAGACTGGCATGTGACCAGTCAGCTCAGCCATGCAGGCACTAGAGGATGGAAACAAGGAGGCTAGAAGGGGCGGCTGGGTCAGATCCTTTAATGGCCACAGATGAGTCAAAAGATGGTGCCAGGATGGGGAGGGCAGATATGGGAGCTGGCTGGCCCAAAGCTTGCCTATAACAGGCACCTGACCGGCTCCCATACCTTCCCCCATGGAGAGGTGGAGTGTGGAGGGACTCCTTAGATTTCTAACAGGGCCTTCCACCCCAGTTAGGTCCTTGACCCAACAGACTAGAAGGCCACTGGACCCAGGAGGCCTACAGCAGGCATCTGGGCACTGGGCCTTTACTCACACCTCTCTCCATCCAGCCTCCATCAAAACACACTGCCTCACCAAAAGGCAGGTTCTTGCACAGCAACCTTCATAGCCCTTCACTCAAACTTGACCTTGGATCCATGCCTTCCCTGGGAAACTGTACCCTCACAACTGCTTACTAGCCTCCCTCTCCTCAAATACCCTCGCACCCAGGTCCCTGCACCTTCTTGGAGCTCCCGGAGGCCTTACCGAGCTCAGGCGATGTGGGCCGGGCCCTGCGACCTCTTCCTTGGCTGCGGGCCCCTCGGCGGTCCCAGGACCCCCAGGGACCGTCCTCCTCCAGCCCTCTGCGCAGCCTCTTCTCGGCCTCAGGCCCCGCCCTGTTCTTCTCCAAGGTCTGGGGCACAGCAGCGCCCTCCTGGCCCGGCGTGGCCCAGGGCAGGAAGCGCACGGCTTGGGCCGGGGGCTCCCTCTTCCTACCCGTGGGTGCTTTTGTCCTGGTCTCAGGGGGATCGGCTGGGGCGGGGGGCGGCACCGGGCTCCGGCTTTCCTGAATGGCTCTGCCCCGGGTCAGCGGGAACTGGTCCCGGCGCCTAACCTCCTGCTGCGGGCCTTCCCCCAGCTCTGTCCTGCCGGCCGGCCCGCGGCTCCGAGGCCTCCCCGGCTCCTCCTCGAGCCTCCCCGCGACGCTCGGAGCGGGTGGCTGGGCGGCGGCGGCGGCGGCGGGGCTCACGGCCCGCGAGGTCTTGGGGGTGGAGGGCCGGGAGAAGAGCGGGGGCTCGCCAGGCTCTCGAGGGGACGGCGCACGTTGCAGCGTGGCGCGCAGCGACTCGTGCGAGCGCACCAGCTCCTCCCGGGACGTGGAGCGGCGAATGCGGCCCAGCTCCTGGGCGAAGCGAAGCTCGAGGTCGGAGGCCGGGCTCCGCTGCCGCGTGCGCTCGTCCAGCGAGGCTGCCTTCTGCTGGAACAGGCGGCGCCGCTCGGCCACGCTGCCCGCCGGCGCCTGCAGCTCCTCCTGCGAGGCCCCGGGAGAGCCCCACGGTGCATCGCGCTGGGACTTGGGCTGCTCCAGGGAGCGGGCCTTGCGCAGGGGCACCCACGGCCGAAGGGGCGCTGGCGGAGAGTCGCTGCGCTCCAGGCTGCGCCGTCGTTCCTCGAAGAACTGCAGCTTGTCTACGATGCGGGAGCTGGCGCGCACTAGCCGCGGCGAGCGGCCCAGCGCTGACAAGCGGCCCGAGGCCTCGCTCAGTGGTGTCTGGGGCCGGGACTCGGCAGTGCCCACTAGCGAGGGTCCCGACGACTTGACCTTCTTCCCTCGCTTCTCATCGGCGGCGGCGTCTTCGGGCAGCACCGGCTCCTGAGGGCGCCGGTGGGGCGACGTGGGAGTAGCCGGGGGCTGAGCGCTGGGCCCCGGCGGCGGCCGCTTACCAACCCGAGGAGACGGTGGGGGCAGCAGCGCAGATTTGGAGGGCGGAGGGAGGGTCGGGCGACGTGGGGCTTCGCTGGCCGGCTGAGGCTGGAAGTCCGGCTCCTCCCTGTGCAGTCCGCTCTGAGGGACGCTGCTGCGAATCGAGACGAAGAGGGGTCGGAGATTCAGTGGGCCTCCCCTCTTAGAACTTCAGCTGGTGACAGGAGTTGGGCGGTGGGCATGCTGGGAAGGCTTGGAGGTGACATGGGCTAGACCTCTGCCCCCACCCCCCAAAGAGGAAAACACAGCCAGAGCAGGTGCTGGGGAGAGGCGGCGGCTCTGGCACCAGAAGACTGGCCTAGTGGCTGGGTCCAGGTACAGACTCAGCCCCAGAGGCTCTGGCCAGCCTCCTCCCCCCAGCCCCAGAAGCTGAGAACAGCAGAAACAGAACTGAGCGGTGAGAGAGAAAAGAATGAGGCTTAGGACCAAAAGGATGAAGTGGTGAGGGAAGGCGGAAGGGTTGGATGGGGAGGGGCCCTCTCAGGAATGCAGCCTCCCACTCATTCCTGCCCCCAGCTGGCCCCCACAGCCCTGCCCATGCTCAGCAGGGCATACTCCCTTCATAGCAGCCTTCCAAGCCTTCTTTCTAGGAGCAACGCCCCATCCCTGAGGTCACCTAGCATGAACTCAGAGCTGAGTCCCTCACCATTGCTGATAGGACACAGCAGGTGGTAGCTGAGGTCCCTGGGGTGGGAGCCTAGGACACCCAGATTCCCATTCCCTTTGATCAATCTGCCCCCAGTACAAGCCTTTGATTTTGTCCTGCCCCTGGGAAAGTTACCTGAGTCCTTGGAACTTCCCCAAGAAGCACAGAAGCTCCCCAAAGGGGTATGCTCAGAAATAACTCAGCTCAGAAATAACTACTGCGTGGGCCTGATTCGGGAGTGCAGGAGAAGAGGAGGTGGGAAGGAGCTGGTCAGCCCAGAGTACTCATCTCACCTACAGAGGTTTGAGGCCCAACAGTTGGGCCTCAGTTTCCCCCATCGGGACCCTTGGTGGGCACATCAAACGTAAAGATTAGCAAGAAAAGGAATCTCAGATGTAAGTATCATACCTGACACGTTAGAGAGAGCTGAATAAAAAGTTACGAAATGGTTCATTGATTATTTATTGTGTGTCAGTCGTGGACTAAATGCTTTAAAAGCAGTCATTTAATCCTCAACAATCCTTTGAGGTAGGAACCGTTATGAGGTCCATTTAGAGATGAAGAAACTGAGGCTTAAAGAGGTAAAATGCCTTACCGAGGTGAAACAGCTTAGGAAATGGTGCTAGGATTGAAACCCAGGGAGTCTGACTCCTAAGCCCTTGTTCCCTCCAAAATGTCTGGGATTCTGGGGGCACAGAAAGGAGGAAAAATAGGGTACTGGCCAAAAGTAGAGTTCTAGGGGTACCTGAGTGTAAGAATGTTTTAGACTACCTGGGTCAGTCACTCCCACTGCAGACCCCACCTCTGACTGGGGTTGGTGGCAGGGACATCGCAACCTATAGTACCCTGAGGGAGTAGAACCTCAGCCAGCTACCCGCGGGGAGGCAAAGTCTCTGTGGGGGAGGGACAGCAGAGTCCCTGAGGAATGGCCACTGGGAACTGGGTGAGGCATAGAGAGAAATTGGGGACAGCAGAGGAGGCCTCTTATCGGCAGTTTCAAGCTCTAGGCCAGCCTCTGTACCACAGACATCACTAAGGAAATGGGTTCCTCTGAAGTTGCCATAGCAACTCCAGGCTCTGGCTGAGGCCTGGCAAAGACAGGCAGGCAGGGAAGGAAAAGGCAAGTCCAGGGCACCGGAGCACCTAGTCAATGCCAACCAGGTAAAGCAAGGGAGCCTCTCCTGCCCCTGCCCAGACCTCTCCCCTGCCCACCACTCGCCTCTCCAACCACCTCAAATAAGCCTCCTCACGTCAGGCCCCTTTCTTCCCCTCCATGATGGTATTTTCCCCACACACCCACACCCATCACAAATCAGGCCCCCTCTCAGCTGCCCAAATGCCCCCCAATATTTCTATCATCAGCCACTCCCCTCTCCTACCATAGCACTCCCTCCTGTATCTGCCAGTCCCCAAGCCTCCAAAAGTGGCTCCAATGCCTCACAGGATACCTCCTCTCCTCATCACCCCCTACTAGGACAACCTTCAACCCCACCCTCAAGGGTTTCCCCCAAGACCCTCAAGATTGGCACAGCCCCCCATCACTCCAAGCCCTCTGCCTCCACCCCAGCCCCCTCTCTCCATCCCTCCCTGCCCCAGTCCCTACCTCCTCCACACCCCACATCCTCCTGCTTTCCCAGGCCCCTGGCCCCATCTGCCCCCTGACCACCTCGCTCTCTTCTCTCTCTCCGGGTTTCGCTCTTGCTCCCTTGCTCGCGCCTGCTCTCCCGGGAGCTGCCGTGGTTCTGTTCCTCCCAGAAAAAGGCCCACATGGGAACAGGAATGTGCAGAGAGATGAAAAGGCAGCAGCTGCTGAGACAGCAGGCACGGAGGGGGCCCCCGAGGGGGGGGGATCCTGAGGACAACTGGAACCTGAATGGGCGAGGCAGGAGAGGGCCCCTGGGGAAGTGGAGATCTTGGAGGACATGAGACAGGGACAGAGGGGTCTGTGAAACCATGGCAATGGCATGGTGAGCCAGGACAGTGGGGGTGGGAGGGTGTGGGTGTTGATGGCACAGGAGGAGGATGGAGCAGTGTGGGAAGATAGAGTGAGTAGCTGGGACCAGGAGTGGAAGCGATGGGGGGTGGAGAAGTGCACAGAGGGATGGATGGTGCCCTGGAGATGGGGGTGGGGGCTGATGGAGCGGTGAAGGGCAGGGCAGGACAGCATGGTGAGGTGGGACAGTGCAGGCCCATGTGAGGCCATTACTTACACGTGGATCGAGAGCGCCCGTCCTCTGTACAGACTGAATGCACTGCCATACAGGTCACTGGCCACCGAAAGGCTATCCTCTGACCCCCAGCTTGCGCCCACCAGATTAGCTCGAGAGGCCCGTACCAGCGGCTCCACCCCCAGGTGCCGTGGCCCGGCCCCGGCTGCCTGTGCTTGCCTTGGGCTGCCTGGGAGGCGGCTGGTGCTACCCCTGGGGCCCGCTTCCTGCTCCAGGACCGTCTGCCCGCTGCCCCACCAGCTCACTTGCTCCTCTGAGGTGCCTGTCACGGAGGTCGGGGGTGTGTCCAGGGAGGTGCCCACCAGGGTGTCAGAGCCTCCTAGAGAAAGGAGCACAGTGAGACCCAGGTGCCTCTAGTGGGAACCCTCCCTGCCTGTTCTTTGATCACCCCAGAGAGCTCACCCGTGGGGGTGCTGAAGGTCCCGTCATCCCGAAGCTCCAGGCGCTGGGTCCCCTGCACATCGCTGATGTCCTCCTCACCAATCTCCGAGTCTGGAGAAAAAGGGGTCTGTGTGGGCAGGGCCCTCCTCCCTCTACTCCAACTCTTTCCCCATATCGCCTCCTGCCTCCCCCGCAGCAGGCTCCATCTTACCACTGTAGGGCTTCTGGCATCTCTCTTCTCCTCTCTTTTGCTCCCCACATCCCCCTGCCCACTCTGGGCTGCTCAAGGTAACCCCCCTCCCCCATGCCATCCCTCTGGCTCCATCTCTGGGCCCCTGGCTGCTCATCCTCGTCCCCTTGGTAGTATCCTCAACTACCTACTGTCCCCCTCTCAGCCACTTAATGGATCGCCAGGGCCTCAGCCCCTGTCCCTCCTCCTCTGTCAGTGATAGATTAACTTCCCATGCACCCCCTAAAACAACAATGTCCTAGATTCCAAGGCTCTAAATTCTGGGTTCCAGTACCCCAGGAACAAGGGGAAGTCACCTCAAGAGTCGTATTGTCAGGGCACTTGACCAACCGCAGGGCCAGCCTGTCCTCCACCCCAAACCAGCTGGAATACATCGGGGTGCAGCTGAGGCAGGGTGAGGAGAGGCCTGGTTGGGCAGGGAAGAAGGGAGAGTGAAGGGCTAGGGGCAGGAGCCAGTTTCCTACCGTAACTTTGCTTTCTGCAGGAGCGGAAAACTTCGCTTCCATAGGAGCAGCAGGAGAGAGACATGGACAGACTGTTATCAGAGTGTTTGCGGGGTAGGGCATGGTGGGCAGGCAGCACAGAGCGGGGGACAAGGATACCTAGTGCCCAGAGATGCCCTGTGGGGATGGGGCAGGGGAAGGAGACCCCTGGAATGGGCAAAGCATGTCTCATTCTTAGCTGCCTGCAGGCCCCCACTGGGCCCAGGCTGGGGAGCCCATGTGCTTTGGCTGGTTATTCCAACTACCCCAGTTATTCTATACTCTCGGCACTTTTACTGGTGTACTCACTAGCCACACACACACACGTACACACAAACACACATGCCTGCTTTGTGTGTTTTGCACTGTGCTTTGCCCTCTTCTTGCAAACCACCCCTGCAATCTGTTCTGCATCATGATGGAACAGGCACCCTCGTCCCCATCCCTCTCTTCAACTACTAAATGGTCCTCAAAAATGCCCAGTGGTTAGGCTAGGAGCGAAGTTTCCTGGGCATATTTTTACTTTCTCAGATTCTATCACGTTCTGTGCCTCAGTCTCTCGATGAGGGCCATGACAAGCAGGAGCCATGTCCTGGTGGCCAGAGCATGGTAATGAGTTCATAGCCATTTGGCCCCATGTCTGGAGAATGGGGTGTATAGTGAGCCCCCACCCCCTTTGCTAGGTCCTTTCTCAGCTTTAGGGCATAGGGAGCCTTCTTGGGTAGGTGGGTGAGTATGGGTGCATGTTGGGGGATCCCACATCTCATGAGCTGTCTTCAGGGCCTGGGTGCCTCATGAAGGGTCATGGACCAAGAGGAGGAGTGGGCATGGGATAGAGCTGGGAGCCCATGGTCCACGCACCATGGGTGAGGCGGCCAAAGGCCCGGCGGGAGTGGCCGGTTTTCTGAAAGAGAAAAACCAGAATGAGCTGTTGAGGGGAAGGCTGACTCCTGATATCCCTATACCTCCTGGCCAAACGTCTGTACTGAACAGAAACTCGTTCCAGGGGCCAGAGGGAGGGGGAGCTGAGAGTGGGAGGGAGGTGGACAGCAATCCAGGGTGACCGGCTTCCCCCATAGGGAATGTCTCCTCTCTTCCTTGCCTATCAGCCTTCCCAGCTAAAGCTCTGGGGAGGATCAGGGGAGGAGGGGAGAGAGAACAGCAAGGCTGTGGGGTCCAAGCTAGGACTCTTAATGGGCTAGGACTTGAGGACCTGAGCGACACCCCTAGAGACAGAGGCTAGGAGACAAGATAGGGGGCTGACTGACGTGAAGGAAGAGATGAGGGGGGTGGGGGGCGTGCTTAGATGACTGGGAGATGGAGGGATGAGAACACAGATTCCTGCTGGGAGGAAGGCAGAAGAAACCTAGGATAGGTGTCAAGGGGACAGGGAGGATGATGGGGGCAGAGGCAAGTCCCTTCAAAGGGCTAACGCCTCAAGAATGCAGGAGGGAGGCCGGGGTAGCGGAGGACAGGGCAGCGCTCGGGGAATTTATTGAGCTCAGCGCAGATCCCTGCGCCTGGCTTCCAAGAGCTCCGGAAGATGGAAGGCTCCAGAGTGGGGAGCTGAGGACAGCCGGGAGCGGGCCAGGGCCCGGGTTGGCCAGAGGCGAGAGGAAACGAGGTGGCTAAGAAGCCATTGGGCGCTCCACGCCAAAGACTGCGGGGACCTTCCCGGGTGGTCGCGGAGACTGCGGCCGATGGGGGGCTCTGCCCCTCCGCGCGAGGAGGGGTGGGGGTAGAGGTGGGCTGCGCACTCAGATCTCAGATGGGGAACCCCCCGGAGAGTGCCCAGCTCGTGGCCCCCGCCGCCAGGGTGGGGCAGGCGCGGCTCCAGCGCCCCCTCCCCCGGGCCCAGCCGCGGTGACCCGCCCTCCCTCCGGGGCGCCCAGCCCTTCCTGCCCCCTCCCGGAGCCGCCCGCCCCCGGAGCCCTCACCTGGAAACGCTTCTTCACCCACAGCTTCTTCATGGCGGGGGAGGGGGTCGGGCGGGCGGCCGGGCGAGGAGGGGACGGGCGGGGGCGGGGCGGAGTCGGAGGCGGGGCCGGGGGCGATCCGGGGAGCGGGCGGGAGCCAGCGCGGGTGGCGGAAGAAGCCTCGGGGCCGCGGGAGCCCTGGCGGGGGGAAGGTGGCGGCGGCGGCGGCGGCGCCCAGAGCCTGCCCCTCCCCCGCCAGCTGGCACCCCACCTGGCGCCCCTTCCCTGTCCTGCTCTCCTGCGTCCCCTGGGGCAGCTACCACCTGCCTCCCCGTACCCCAACCTCGCATCTGCCTCCCAGGCCCTGGGCACATGGAGAAACTGAGGCACAGAAGGAGGTGCAGTACCCGTATGAGAGAGGGCCACTCTCTCATTGGCAGTCCAATATGACCTCCACATCACCCCCTCCCTCTTCCCGTGCGTCGGCTCTGGAAGGTCAGCCGCATCTCGACTTGCACACTCCGCAAACATGCGCACGTGGGCCCTGTGCCAGGCGGTACCCAACTCGCCGTAGCACTCCGCAGGCCACAGCGCCGAGTGGGGCAGCCTGTCGTACACAGGGCAAGCGTCCTCGTGGATGGGGGCTGCGTGCTGTGAAAATCCCCAGGCTTCTCAGGAAAGCCAGAGAGGGCACTCGAGTTTCTCAATGGTAGGTACTCTGTCCCTGCAGTATGGGGCCTGCTGGCGGCGCGCGCGCGCGCGCACACACACACACACACACACACACACACACACACACAGAAGCTAAGGTGCTCAGAGATACTCCTATTATTCACAATTAGGACCGACCTTCTCACTCACAGATAAGCAAACTCACTAAACTTTGTCCTCCTCCCACTCAGCACCAGGCACCACACTTTGCCTACACAAAACCCTACCCACCCCCCACCCAAATAATCATAACTAAGTTTCTTAAGCACGTACTAAGTACCAGGCACTTTATAAACATTACCTCATTCACAACTGCGTGAGCTTGAAACCCTTCTGAGCATTTACTATCTCCATTTAACTGACAAACGACTAAGATTCAGAGAAGTCTTATCACTTAGCTAAAGGCACACAGGTTGTGTGTTCCCACATGCCCCTAGATCCAAATTCCCATCCCAGCATACATATGTGGTGCCAATCCTGGTTCCTGAGATGCTTAGTACTGAGCATTGTGTTAAGCACCTTATGTGAATAAGCTCCTTTAATCCTCACAACAGAGGGTGGGGGAGAGAGACTGAGGCACAGAGAGGTTACTTGCCCAAGGTCACACAGCCAATAATTAGGAGAGCTGGGATTCTAACCCAGGTACCATGACTGAGTTAGTGACCACTCTACCACAAAGCCTCACATGCTGATTGGTCAGTGGGTTCCCAAACTTTATTTCCGGAAAGCATGGGTCCAAAATAAATACAGAGCCAACTGATGAGTTTTATTCAGCCTGCACAATATTTTAGGGGAGGCAAGCATGCTTAAGTTCAGCTGCTGACAACAGCATCGTGCCCATTATCAGGTTCAACTTGGCTCCTGAAGTTATAGGAGTTTGTGGCCCCTTTATTTCAAAGGTTAAGGTTACGTCTCATACACTCCAGGTACCTGCAGGCAGTCCTGTGTCCTAGCCCCCTGGAGGCAAATGTTGCATGTACAGACACATGCACAGGAACATGCACTGAGACAGTGCGTATGTGTGTCCGTGTCAGTTCCAGCCAGAGGACCCTGGATGCCGACAGGCATGTTCCTTGCCCACCCCCAAACACACCCACTCACAGATGGGGGAGCTGAGTGAAGAGAAGGGGTAACTTGAGCCCCTGTTCCCCAGGAGAATCCAAGGGGCTGGCACATTCCGTAGCAAAAATAACCAATGGGCAGCGGGTGTGAGTGACGGGACAGCTGGGCCGAGAACAGGCCCGCCGGATTCTGTGTTCCTTCTGTGTTCCTGTGGGCCTGCACTGCTCACCTCCACAAGGCTGCCTGGGGCATGTTCACAGGATGGGCCCCAGATCGCCCCATGTTTCCTCCATGGCTATGCTGCTGTGCCCCCCTACCATTTCCCAAGCCCAGACTTCTCATTTCTGCACTGACAGCATTTCCCCTTCCAGAGAAAACTCATGCTGACTCCCCTCTGAGCCAGGTACACCTACTCCCCTTTCCTGCCTACATTCAGTTTCTCCCTTCCCTCCTCTTGCTTACCCTGCTCTGTATTTCTGACATACTATATAATGTTTTCTTATTTATGATGTTTATTGCATGTTGTCTCACTAGAATATAATCTCTAGGAGGACAGGAATTTTAATCTTTACCCCCTCCCCTCACTCATGTAACCCAAGAACCGAGAACAGTGACTGGCACCCAGTAGGCACTCGATAAACATAGGAGTGAGTGGCAGAGCTGGGGATGGAGAAGTTGGGGGCGGGGTGGAGATGGGCATAGTAAATCTTCCTGGAGCAGCTCATTCATCCAGCCTTCTTCCTTCCTCTGTCCTGACCCAGACCTTTTCCAAGAAATGGCTGAAAGAGTGACCATCTCTCATTCCACTCAGGATTTTTCTGGAAGGACATGCCATGCTTCAGGAAAGTTCTGTGTGGGCTTTGGCTTATTTCAGGGCCTCTCTGCTCTTTTCTTTCTTTCCTCCAGGAGCTCCTCACCCCTCCCACTCTGGCCCACTCTACATACTCATTCTCAACTCTATACTAGTCTCCTGGTTTTTCATACAGACTTCCAAATTCCAGATGAAAAAGATGATTACTGCAGCATATACTTCAGTGCAAGTTCTGGTGTATTGCTCACCTTTCCTTTGTCTAAACTGGCCCTCTCTCCCTATCCACAACTTCTCCTCTCCATGCTTTCAAGTGCCCTGCATGGTTCACTACTATCTGTTGACCTTTGGCCCTTCTGATCAACACAGAGTCTTCCAGACCCTGGCTATGAAATTTCTAACTAACATGGTGGCCGTCATGAGTTTGCACCCTCTCTGAGCCATGCCCCATCTTTACTCCTGGCCCCTTCCCCTCCAGCCACATGCTTTGAGCTCCTCAGCCCATGCCGGTGGGAGCCTGAAAAAGAGAAGAATGCCTGCCTCTCTTGGAGACTGGACCAGAAGATGGCTTTGGGATAATGATAGAAGGATGGTTATGATGACAGGTCTTTGCCTTAGTCTTCCCACACTTCCCTTTCTGAGGACAGGCAAAGGGGACCTGGACCCAGAGACCTGACTTTCAGATCTGGCTCTGCCACCTCACTAGCCATGTGACTTTGGGTAAATTCCCTCTCCAAAGCCCAGTTTTCTTACATGTATAACGTTATAATAGTAACCTGTGGCTCTGGCGATTAAATAATGAAATGAGATAGGGTGCTTTACGCATGTTAAGGATTCTACAAGTATCCTGGATTTCTGCCATCTTTGCTGTCTATTCTTTCCTCTTTTATATACCCTAAATCCCACCTTCCTTTTTCCTATCTTTCAAACTCTCCAGCCTACAGCTCACTTGTCTTCTCAAGGTCTCAGCCTCCTCCCCAAGCCATGCCAATATCCCTCCATCCTTGAGCTAACATCTTGGGCTTCAGGAGTGCCAGGAACCTTAGCATCACCCCTTGCCTCGCCAGACAGCCGTCCCAGCCAGAAAACTGCCTCATTCACTCTGCAGCCAGATCCTGGCTGGGCTTCCTCGAGAACCCTGAAGTCCTCCTGCCATTGATCCCAACCAAGAAAGTTTTCCGTAAGTCTGAGCAATGCTGAGCTGCTTGCCCAGCCTCTGACCAGGACTTGTCATTGGGCAGGGACTGGTGGCGGGGGCGGGCAATAGGAAGAAGAAGAAGCCAGACTGGTCAGTCCTTCAACATCACCAAAGTGAAGCCCCTCTCTCCCCCATATCATGTGGGAGGGATGTAGTAGTTAAGCACGTTGTTCTTTGCAATGGGACAGAGGCTTCCATCCCTGCTCTGCCACCTTCTATCTGTACAAGAGGACATGCCATTTAATCCCTCTGCACCTCGATTTCCCCAGGATTGCCGCAGGACTTAAATGATGTGTCAGAGGATATGACAGCATATTGCCGGTCACACAGTAACATAGTCACTATTGATACTATCATAAATTACTACTAAGAATTATTACCAGTTAATAATTATTATAAGACTGCTCTTGGGGTAAAGATTTCCCTGGTGGGAAAAAGTTCTTAAATGTGACTTGCCGAAGCCCAACCCTCTTCCTATTTTAACGTGATTATCAGAAGGCCCCAAGCCCAGGGGCACAGCATCCTTTCTTCGCTCACGTACTATTCCACCAGAGCAGCCTGGAGACTGTCCCCTGGCCTCGGTCTAGGTACACCCAGCCTGGGCTCAGCTCTGCTGGCCATGCCACCCAGATTACAGAGGGGCTGAGGAGACAGCCCTGCTGGGGGAGCTCAAGTACCCCATCACTCTCCCTGCTTTGGGGGATCAGGGTAGGTTCGGAGGCTCTTATCTGCAGGCCTGGGCTACACTCTTTGCAATGGACAGCTCCCCTTCCCTTTCTCTCTCCTTCCTCCAGAACTCCTTGAGTACTAAAAAGCTTCCAGAGCTGAAACCAGGAGGTTCTTAATTCTGTGGCAGCCACAACAAGCTGTACGTCTTTGGGCAGATCTCCCTCCTCTGTGGGACCACAGTATCCTCACCTGTAAAAAGCATCAGGAGCTGTGGTTCTCTGTGGTCCCTTTCAAACCTAAGCAAACCTTGTGACCACCATGTTCCTCAATGCTTCCTCTTCCTTCCCTAATCTCTTTCTCCTCCGAGTTGTATTTTGGTCTGTCTTGTCTATTTATCATGCCCTCTGTTTTCGGCCCCATTTGGGGACCAGAGCTAAGATCCCCAAGGAGTCTGATCCTTTCCCAGCTCAGAGGTCTGCCAGGACGGGTCCCATCTTCTGACTCCAGTTGGGAAAACCTGTACCTGGCTGAGTAACAAAGCCAACCAAGAGAAGCCAGTCTTTGACCTCTGCTCCAGACTTGGCCACAGGGACTCCAAGGAATCATTTCCTTGAAGACTGTTGGGCAGGGTGGGGCTAGGGAAAGAGAAGATGCTGACAAAAGGAGACTGAGCCCCTGCTCCATCTCCTGACTCGCTGTACCTTAAAGCCTTCTTTCCCCTCCAGCTTCATCCCTATGTCTCCTCCTCAGCCAAAACCACCCAGCCAGGGCAAGAATTTCCTTTTGAAAATGCCCAAGACACAATGACCATCCATCTCTTTGCCATTTCCCCTATCGGCAGCCCATTTCCTCAGAATTCTGGTTCTCAAGGCTCAGTCAGCCTGAGGCTCTGCCTTAGGCCTAGAGAAGAACTGGCTGGCTTATGGGCGAAGGAGGTCAAAAAGGAAGCCCAAACAGGGACCCGAAGAGGATCAGCCCTGGGTAGGCACCCACACCAGCCCCAGCAGGACCCTGAGCACCACGCCCAGTCTCAGTCCCTTTTCCTTCTGCCTCGGACCTCCATTCATCCCTTCACACACAAGCCTGCAGCCTACGGCTACAAGGCAGGGGCCCTGAGCATCCCCCTTCCACGCCCTCCAAACCTCAGCAAACCCCCGTCCCTCATCTGCTTGAACCACCAGACTCCTCCACAGCCCACGCACATACACGCGAGCACATGCACCCGCTGACATGTGGATCCTCAGACAAGCACCTGCATACACACCTGGGAGCCCCCAGCCCTAGCTCCACCTTCTGATGCCTTGAACCCTATGTACTCATACTTATCCACCCACTGGCCTCTTTCAACCAGCCTGATGCCAAGCACACCAACCTGCCCCAGCAACAGACTGCAAAGAGTCAGACCTGACCCATCCCCTCAATGGTGCAATGGGACCAGAGCAGCTGGCTCTCTCCTTTAGACCTGCACACATCTGTCGGCTTGATCAGGAGTCCCAAGTCTAAATGTTGGAGCTGATGAAGACGATTTTCCACAGGTGGTCCCTTCCTACAGGGAAACTAGGAGGTGTCCACTAAGGAATTCCCAGAGGCCTGAGTGGGGCTCAGGCTTTGCTTACCCAGTGATGGCCCTTGATCTCTGACCTTCCTGTGGGGAGCTTCTCTACCTTGACACCCCTTTCCCTGCACTTTCCTCTTGGTGGGCACTTCTGGGTCAGGCAGCTGAAAAGCCAGAGCACCTGGGAAGAAGTCTGGATGCACCCACGCGGTGGGAAGCCCTTCTCTACCTCGGATCACCCTACCCAGCCCCCACCTTCCCATTACCTCCGACCTCCAGCACTGTGACAACAGCCTCACAGCAGGCCTGGCCCCGCTCATTCTGGGCCCTGCAGCTGTACACGCCGGCGTCCTGCGCCCTGCAGTTCCGCAGCCTCAGGCAGCTGGGCTCAGGGGCCGGCGGGGGCAGGAGTTGCCCATCCTGGAACCAGCTGAGGCTGGGCTGGGGCGTCCCGCTCACCACCACCCGCAGGCGCAGGTCGCTGCCCACAAACACCGCCGCGTCCTTCAGGGGCCGCAGGAAGACTGGCGCCCCCGCCACGGCCCCTCCGCCGGCCCCCACCTTGGCCCTCTTCGGGGGCACCGCGGGGCTGGGGGGTGCCCTCGTGCCCGCCTCCTCGCCTCGCGTTCCCCGGGCTTTCTGCATAGCTTCTGAGAGCTGGGCTGGGGGAAACGCTGGAACTGACGGTCACAGGGGCACCCGGGGATGATGCCCTGGAAGACGAGTCCTGGGGGGCCGGCGCCCTGCCTTCCTGCTGCCCGCCCGCCTTCGGCCTGTGCTACCCAGAAGGTCACCAGGGCGGCCAGCCGGCAATTGCGCCTCGGGGGCTATTTTTAGGCCCCCCTTCTCGGGTTTCGAGGGAGCTGTGGAGGGAGGGGGCAGCAGAGGAGGGACCTTGGACTCCGTGCTGCTCCTTCCCTCCCTCCAGGAGCCCCCATTGCTCCCCAGGAAGCTTAAACGGGTCCCAGCCCCCTGTCCCATGGCTCGTCTGAACCCAAGCCCACTCCCAGTCAGGTGACCCCTGGGCTCAGTCCATTTCCCTTCCTCCCTACTCTCAGACCCCGGATTCCCAGGCCCACTCTGCTGGAGAGAGGGACAGGACGTCTTGGGTAAAACGTCTGAGAGGCAGGTGAGAAGGAAGGCCCAGTGGAGGTGAGCAGACAGCCAGAGAAGAGAGGCGTCTTGCAGCCTTCATGACAGCATGGTGAACAGTAAGACCAGGAGCAGGCAGTCAGGTGGATTCAGACTCCCAGCGGGTCCTGCCTGTATTTGCTGGGTGACACCAAGCCTCTCTCAAGACATGAGCTGTAAAAATAGGTCATTGAATAGGGTTCAATAGACAAAGAAGAGTAGGAGGGACATTCCAGGCAAAGGGAACAGCGTGACCAAAATCAGAGCATGATAATAGTAGATATGTTCTAAGAATTAGAGGAGGTTAGAGGTATCAGACTGCAGTGGGGAGGGGTGAGTGGGGCGGGGGCGGGAGATGGGGCCTGACCCAGGGGGCTTTGCTTGCCCCCTGCATTTTAAAACTGCATTTTAATGGCAGTTGGGTGCCACCGTAGAGTATGTTTTGGAAAGATCCCTCTGAGAGCCACAGTGTAGAGGGCAGGTTGGAGATGGGAGAGTTGGGGACCAGTTAGAGCTGTGATTCTCAAAGTAGATGCCTCTAAAAGTACAGATACCCAGGCCCCACCCCCGGAGACACAGGTTCAGTAGTGGGTGCTGGGAGGGTACCGGAATCTGCACATGCAACAAGTGGCCCGGATGACTCTGATGCATCCAAGAGTTGCACTTTGAGAAATAGCAAGATAGGATGCAACCACTTTCAAAAGTTCAGGTGAGACTTCTGTGAAGGTATAGTTCAGTATCTTGACTGTGGTGGTAGTCACTTGAATCTACACTTGTGATAAAATTACACAGAACTAAATGCATGCATGTTTGTGCATGCACGTGCACACACAAATGAGTGCATATAATACTGGTAGAATCTGAGGGAGGTGGGTGAACTGTATCAATGGCAATTTCCTGGTTTTGATATCGCACTATAGCTATGCAAGAAGGTATCATAAAGGGAAACCAGGTGAAAGTTATACAGGATATCTCTGTACTGTTCCTTTAACCACATGTGAATCTACAATTATCTCAAAATAAGAAGTTTTTAAAAGGAGTCCAGGTAAGAGACCCAGGCCTGACCTCGAGCCTTGAGGGATGAAGCCTGGGAAGGCAGAGAGAAACCACAGGAGGAGCCCTGAGTCATTCGGAGATGGTGAAAGATACTCTCAACGTCCTCTCATTTTATCCCCCACCTTCATTCTGGGAGATGGAAGTCCAAGTGTGCTTGTGTGTGTGTGTGTGTGTGTGTCCATGGGTAAGGAAAGAAAAGATTATGTCCATAAGGATTAATAGCCTTGAGGAATGCAATTATTTTGTTGTTCACATACATTAAAGCTTACTCTTTGTTCTGTGCAGTTCTCTGGGTTTTGACAAATGCAGAGAATCATGAGTTTGCTACCCCAGGACCATCAAGAACAGTCTGATTGCCCTAAATATTTGCTTGAGCATCTCCTTTGTAGTCAAACACACTCCTTTGTAGTCAATCTTCACCGGCCCCCGGCAACCACTAATGATTAATTGAATTCTTAAACGTAAATTGAATCTTAAAAGGTAAAAATGTAAGGGCAAGGCAATGGAAGCAGATGGAACATCAAGTACAAAGGACTGGAGACTATTTTTAAAAACCAATAACCCAAAACCACCCAGCACTGTGCCTCAACAATTTGTGTGGAATGCAGTAGGTGGTCTGTAAATTTTGGCTGGTTGGTTGATTGCATAAATGAGCCTTGTGATCTTGAGAGAGTCACTTAACATCTCTAAGCCTCATTTTCCTCATCTACAAAATGGAGGTAACCAAACTCAGGGTTCATTGATTCATTCAACAAACATTTTTGAGTTTCTACTATATACCTGGCTCTGTTCTAGGCACTAGAATTATAGCAGTGAACAAAACAGACAAGGATCCCTGCCCCTGTGTTGATTATAGTTGAGGAAGGAGACACATAAATATAAAGTAATAAAAAATAAAGATCGTTAGAAGCACTGTGCAAAAAAATGGAGCAGGGTAATGGAGATGGAAAGGCAGTGGGGATTGTTGCATTTTCAAACAGAATGTTTAGAGCCTGGTGAAGTGAGGAAGTGAATGGTGCAGATGTCAAGGTGGGACTGCTCCAGGTAGAGGTGAGGGTGTGCCTGGTGGGCTCATAGAAGAGCCAGGAGGCCAGTGGGGCTGGAGCAAGTGATGGGGAGAGTGCAGGGACAGAAGTTCAAACACGTAGCAGAGGCCAGATACCCTAGCATCTGGTAGTCGATGGCACTTTTATTCCTAGTGAACTGTGAAGTCATCTCAGAGGATTTTGAGCCGAGGAATTACATGATTTGACTTAGGTTGTTGTGATAGCTTTAAATTATTATATTAAATATTAAAATAAATATTAACTATTTAAAAGGGTCTGGCATGGAGCCTGGAACATGGCTTGTGCATCTCCTGTCCGAATATTTACAATGACAGCTTTTATTGATGTGTAGGAAGGAGTATGTAGGCCTGGGTAGGGAGGGCACAGGCCCTTTCGAGTGTCTGGTGCCCTCTCCTGGAGGAGCTCACACTAGCTGTGATAGTGGGAAGTCATCAGGCTCTGCCCAGAACCGTCACCAAGCAGCTGTCTGCAAGGCGCTCATCTGTCCCTCAGAATGGGCCCCACAGTGCCCTGGGCCTGGCGCCGGGCTGGGCGTGTGCTGCCAGTCTGCCCTGCCTAGCGATCACAAGCCTATGGTGTCATGGAAAGACATCTGAGCTCTGGAGGCCAAGGAGCTTGGGGCCCAGTCTTCTGCCACAAATGTGCTGTGCGACCTTGGTAGTTAACCCTACCTCTCTGGGCTGTGGGGAGCTTCCTCCAAGCCCTAATGATGCACTGTGTGCCTGGGACATGGCAAAAGCTCAGTAAATGTTGTTTGCATCAGTGAATAAAGTGGGGGCCATCAGCCTTTCTGATAAATATTTAATTTAGAGAAAAACAAAAGTGCCCAGTGGGTACTCATTCAACAAGTATTTAAATATTTAATGAGCACTTTCTATGGACCAAAAACTCTTCTGGGCACCAAGGATACTGCAGTGAATAAAACCAATGAAAGCCTTGCCTTCGGGTAGCTGACATTTTAGGTGTTGAATCAAAGGCCACTGATGTATTTGCATACGTGTCCTGGGCAAACTTGTGGTAAAATGAGGACAAAGAAAAGGTAAATGGCTAGAATGTGCTGTCTCAAGGGGCAGGGGCTGGGAGGGTTGCCAGGGTGAACGGGCAGGGTAGGAAAGTGCCTCTGAGCCATTAGTTCCTGGCTTAGGGACACATTTGCCTCCATAGTCCTTCCTACTCCACACCCTCAGGTTGGGTCTGAGATAGTCCCATGGGTCCAATGGGAAGCTGGTCACTCTTCTGTGAGCCCTCTTATTTCTCAATGTTCCGAGTCTTGAAGAAGATGCCAAGTGTCCCCAGGAGCAGGGAGACATTTTGCTATGGAGCTGATGGGGTGTATGTGTATGAGCACATGAGACCCAGATCTTATGGAGATTTTCTGTCCATTCTCCAGGAGAATGTCTCCCCCTCATAGCTTCCCTGGGTCAGTGTCCAGCTCCCAAGGAGAGAGGCAAAGGCCAAGGGTTTTAAGAACCAGAATTTCTAATCCCAGGAAGCCTCCGCTCAGAAAATGCTTCCCCACTGGGGGAGACAGGGTGGGTCTTGGACTCCTCTCTTCTCTAGGGACAGGTAGGTGGTCATCACAGGACACAGATGTGTGCTGAAGAGGAAGAGTTTTCTGACTTTCAGACTTAGGCCCAGTTGGAAGGGGCCACCATGGAGGTAGTGAGTTCTCTGACATGGAGGCATTCAAGCATAGCTCAAAGACTGCTCATCGAGGTGCTGGGGCAAGGCTGGAAAAGAAATTTCTTTATTGTGGGGATCATTTCCTTTGAGATCTGAGTCTAAGAGTCCTACATCCCTCAACCTTTGGTGACTATTCTGCATCTAAGCTTTTCTTTGGAAGGTGGAGCTGCCTCTAGATCTTCCCTGACCTATGTGTCCCTTTGTCCTTTCTGGGGTAGCTGAGTGCACGTAACTCATTCAGAGGGGAGAAGGAGCCAAGAGCCTCCAGAAATTACTCATAGATACACTCACCACCACTTAGCCACCTGGGTCCAGCCTCCCCCAGGTGTTTCTCCCACAGAGACTAGCTCAGTCTCCAGGGCTGCCAGAGGCTCAAGATCAAGGAGCCTCTCACCCATTGGTCCTCCTCTATCCCAGTGTGAAGACCTTGGAAATGTCATTTCTAATTTCACTTGGAGCTTCGCTACACATTACTTGGCATAGTTCTGGGGGCTGCAGGGTTTACTCCATTGCAGCACTGGGGGAGAGCAACAACCATGAGTCACCAGTGGCTGAGGGTAGGGACCTGGGGTGTAGCCCCAGATGCTCCCAAGGCAAAAGTAAAGAAATATCACAGAGAAGGAGGGAGGGACCGCACCATCCAGAGGAAAAGGGGCAACTTGTGAGGGAGGGCCAAGGAGGGGAGAAAGACACCAGAAAGGTTTTTAGAAGTTTCTGGGGTGGGGGTGGTGGGGTGGAAGGAACATCAAACTAGGGACCTGAAGACTAAAACTCCATTAGGTTTATTTCACCTACAGACTGTGAATTTATCATGTTTGTGATCTTTACCCTCTTCTGGTCTCTAAAGGGTAATCCTTTAAATCTCTGAGGAGTGACAGGAAGGCTGAGACCTACACGGACTCATCAAGCTTCCTAAATTGCTGATCCACCTGGAATTTATTCTTTGAAAAGAGAGACAGCCTTAACTCCTGGCCCCCTGGCAACCCAGGTGCCTCCAAGCCCTACACTGAATAATCAAGGCTTCCCACAGAAACCTTTAATGCACCTGTGCAAAGACTTTATTCCACGATTTCCTAATTTTATTTTCATGTCTTTCGTTCTCCTCCCATCTTCCCAAATTCTCCCAAAATTTCCCTTTAGTATTTTAATTGAGAGAACATTGCAGTGAAATTATAGATTAATAGAGGATGAATGAACATCTTTAGAGTATTGAGTGTTCTCCTAGAGCAAGAGAGAGCTTCCCACTTTCTTAAACATTGTCATTCTTCTAGAATTGGCCCTTGTGTATAAAGGGTGTGCAGGCAGGTTTAATGGGAAGAGGCTGTAAGCTTCTTTGGGGAAGGGACTAGGGGAGCCCTCCTTCAGGTCCAGTCTGTGGGGAGCAGTGGCAACCTTCAAAAAGAGCTGCAGGTGTTGTCCCTGGGCCCTGATGATCCGAAGGGGCAGTAGGAGGTCCCAGGCGGGCAGTCCCAGAATTGGGGCCTAACAGGAGGTATTTGTGGTTTCCCAACAAAAACACCCTTCCCAGCTTCCTCCTCTATATGCGATGCCCGTACAACAAGACTGGGAGGCTCTGGGAATAGAAAGGATGACAGGCCCTGGGTGACAGTCTGGCTGGGCATGAGGACAGTGCACAGTCCATCACAAGGAGTAGTACAACAGGGCCCTGGGTGCCCCTAGAAGAGACCTGGCAGTCAAGACAGAAGGGGACATCACTAGGCTTGTGCTTATCTTTTTATTGTTTCTGTGCTGAGCCCCTGTGGTGGGGGAGGGGCAGGCACAGGGAGGTGGGCACCCCTGCCTCCTGCCTGAGACCGCTCTCTGCCTCTCTCCTCTTCTTGCCTCTCAGCATCTCTCCCACCCTCTCTCCTTCTGAATCTCCTGCTCCCACATGTAGCACCTTCGGGGGTTCCCTCTTGCAGCCCCTGCTTGCTAAGCCCACCCTGGGAACATATGGAACCATGGGGTTGGTTAGTGCCCCCTAGCAGTCTCCACAGAGGGCTAGTCCCCCAGTTACCTGCCTGGGTTACTGAGGAGGAAGCCCTCTCTATGACCTGGGCTGGGGAGTGGAGAGGTCCAGGGGGCTCGATCCTGACCCTGTGGGTCCCAACACCCTGCTGGGGAGCTAGGGAAGGGCTCTCCAAAGCCAGGAGAGGCTAGAGCCTGAGGTCACAGAGGTGGGAGGTTCAGGGTCGCCGCTCTCTGCCTTGGCTCCATCTGGGCTCTACCCAGCACACCCCAGGGGTGGCTGAGAGTTAGGCATACTCGCTTCCAACATCCAGGACTCAAACTGCTGGGGGGCCCCTGTGCCAGGCAGGGATGGGCCATGTCCCCTGTGGGGACCACGAAGGGTGGGTGGTGAGCAAGTGTCAGAGGCTGTGAAGGGAACACTGTGACTGGGTGTGGTGGCCTGGGATGAAGGAGGCTGTCTTTAGGAGGCAGTGGGGACAGAGGCGAGGACGGTCTCTGGTGGCAGAAGGGTCTCCGGCTTTAAAGCACCTCATGTTGCTGCTGTGTGGCCTCACTGACGACCTGAAAGGGAAGAGAATCCCAGTCCACTTCAGTGCTGGCAGGAGAATGGCACTGCAGCCAGCTTTCCCCACCCAGCATGGTAGGTCCCCCGCTTCCCCCAGGCGGGGGCTTGAGCAGGCACAGCTAGCGGAAAGCACCTGGGTGACAGTCCCCCAGACACACTCCATGGTCCCCCCACAAGGGTCAGGGGACCAAGCAGACGGCTCACCTCCCCATCCCGGGTCTCGATGGTCTTGATCATCACTGTCTTCTTGGTATGGACCTCGGAACCCCTTTGTTCAGGGCTTGTTTCTGTAACAGATCCATCCACGTGCTCAGCTTGGGCCTGGGCCTAGGCTACTCCAGGGGTTGGGAGTCCATTCCTGCTCCTACGGGGCAGAGCCCAGAAGACTCCCACCCCTTCAAGATAGGCCTGGTACTTTTTCAGCAAGACTTTTATCTCGATACTGTCCTTGAGCCCGGCACCCATAAGTGGCTCTGCAGATCCCAGAGCTGAGATGGGATCAGAAGCCAACAGATGTGCTCCAGGTGTGGGCTGGTTCAGACGGGCAGGACCCCTGAGGCCTAAGCCACCCAGCGTTCCCACCCTCCACATACCTCCTCGCCCCTCTCCACCCCTGGGCTGCAGGAAAGTCTTGAATGAATTTGTACCCTGACGGTTAGAACCCCAAAGCCCAGTCCCGAGATACTCTTTTGGAGGACCTCACGGTACCCAGCCCCCTTTAAGACTCCAGATGAGTAAATTGATGTCTTAATGTAAGAGAGACGGACAGGAGCCGGTCACTGATTCATTGTGTTGGAAGCCACTGACTTGCCCCTCTGTGCCTCGGTTTCCTCTTTGTGATATGGTGACCATGCTACTTGCCCGATCATGACCACAGAATTATAAATTTCAAAGAGCATGAAGCGGTTTTGAATGCAAGGTTCATCCATGGTTTCTGTATAAACTATTAACTAACGAGAGAGGTTCTGAGTTTTATAGGAAAGGTCAAATTTAGGTCCTTGGTATTAAGAGTTTGATGTTCGTGAATCTGCTTAGCGAGCAACCAGCCTGTGATAAACGTCGTAACTCAGTGGAGCACAGCGTGTATTTTTTTCCTGATGGAAATGAACATCGAAGATATAAAGGGTTTGATCTAGGAAAGGCGAAGCTGCCAAGGACTCCAAATTCCTTTCTTAATGTGTCATTATAGTGTGTTTTTCTGCTCTCAGGGGTTGGAAAGCCACACAATCTGCATATTACTAATGGCAGAATGGCAGAATGCCCTAGGAGCTCCTTCTTCTAATTGTTTGGCTTTGCTAAGGTTTGGCTTCATTATTTTAAACATGCATCCAACATCTTGCTCCAGCAAACTGGAGGTATTCAACAAGTAGCGGGAGGTGGGGGTGGGGTGGGGGAGTGCCTGGCAGCTTCCCAAACAGACAATAGGTGGTGGGTGCCTTGCAGGCCATCAGGTATGGTTCTAGATGCTCCTGCTGCCAGGCCCCTAAGGACAACTGTGGTTCCTTCAGAGTTTTCGGTATATCAAGGAACAGAAGCTGTTCGCTGATGCTCTATACTCCCAGAAGGTGCAGGGGACACGGTCAATAAAGTACCGCGAAATGAAATGAAATGAAATGAAATGAAACAAAATGAAATGAATAAAGTGAAACGCTCTCCGTCAGAACATGCCTTTAAACTTCCCCAAGCCCCTGCAGCAGCCCCGTTTCTCTTCCCTAGATCCCAGCCCTGTCCCCGTGGTTCCATCCTCCCCCTCCTGGTGATGCCCATGCTGGACTTCTCCCCCTGGTCACCTCAGCTTCCACCGGCCAACATGTACTCACCTCGGAAGTTGAGGGCAGAGTAGGTCTGGATAGGGAGGTTGATCCTGAAGGGGGAGAGACCAAATCCCCAAAGGGTTACACCCTGCATGTCTCCCTGTGACCACTCATCAACACTTGTCCTGGTCCTCTCTCAACACCATCCTCAGCTGTCTCAGCCTCATGGACCTCAGCACTCCCACTATCATGCTGCTCAAGGCATGAAGTCAAAGGCCAACTCTAGCTGTCCAAGGGAACTGTCCCTTCTGGAAGGATCACCCAGTCCATCTCTGATCTGCTGATAAGACACCAGGACCCCCAATCCCACTGCACTCTCCAGTTCTTCGGTAGGAAGGATTTCCTTCTTACTCCCGACACTGCAGGATATACTGATAACAGCTGTGGGAGATATCCACTGTGTGTGTCCACCCTCCAGCCCGGCCAAGTTCTAGGAGCTGCCATCCTCATTTCTGCCTAGTGCCGGGAAGATGTAATGCTATCTTAAAAAGTTATTATACGTAGGTGTTATTTCACGATATCTGAACTCTATGCGTATATCTAACATGTCTGCTGATTTTTTAAAACTTCAAATGTTATCATTTTTATGAATATCAATGGGCATCATTTTTTTTTAGTTAATGACCTACTTTAAATTGAGGTTAAGTTTGAATATAGTCAAATACACAGACTTTAGTGTGTAATCCAGTGAGTTTTTATCATCTGTATTCATATAACTACCAGTCTAAAACAAGATATAGAACATTTCCTTCACTCCAGAAGGTTCCCTTGTGTCCCCTTTCAGTTGTATGTTGTTTTCTGTGTCTAGAGGTGAGTTGAGATGTCTGAGCGTATTATTCTGGTTCTTCTCCTATGAACACATATGTGTGTGTGCACACACACGCACCCTCGCCCTTAGCCTGTGCCCAAGGCTCTCTGCTTCTCCCTCTGTCTATCTCTATCTGCCCCCTCCCCTTCCCTCTTCATCATTCCCCACTTTGCTCTCATCTCTCCCCTGACTGTCAGTAATATTTTATTACCAGTTGCTGAACGTGATTTTATGCTGCTGGTTCTTAATTCTGAAGGTAGAAGAGGGAATACTTATGTTTCTTTTTTTATAAAAGCTATTAGTTAAATCAAGTTTTACCCAGGTGGCCTTGGTTAATTCTGCAATTAGCGGAGCGGTGGCCTCTTGTATAAAATTGTTTCCAGATCTTATTGAGGTGATCCTGAGCCCCTCACCTGGGGAAGGAATGGGGCCCCCTGCCGCACCCTCCAGAACTCTAATGCTCAGGCTAGCCTCGCCCCTCACCGGCTCTCCTCGCCCTCCAGCAGCTTTCGGTAGGTGGCAATCTCCACGTCCAGGGCCATCTTGACATTGAGCAGGTCCTGATACTCCCGCAGGTGGCGAGCCATCTCATCCTTGAGGTGCCGAATCTCTTCCTCCAGGCGAGCAATGTTGTCCTGGTAACCGCTGGCCTCACTAGCAAAGCGGTCCTCCAGCTCCCGCATCTGCCTCATCAGGGAATCGTTCTGCAGGGGACAGGTGCCCAGGTCAAGGTCAGGTTGTTGGGGGGAGGGGGAACACGAGGGGCCCAGGATGAATAGAGACACAGACATCTGGGTTGAGAGCAACCCCAGATAATTAGGTCCAAGAGTTATTAAACGATACTCAGTCAGGGAACCTTGAATTCAAATGAAGTGTTATGTAGAAACTCATCAAATAGAACTGACGAAAGAGAGCATGGCTGTTTGACCTCCTCACCCTCATATAGGAGCCCCATGATTTCTTGACAGCCCAACTGGTAATCCACCTGTCTTTTTTCACCCCTGTGACAGGTATGAGGAGATAGAGGCCCAGAGAGGTTATGCCATGGGCCCAAAGTCAGAGAATGAGGGTGTAAGCTACAGGCAGGAAGGGCAGAGCTGGGCAAGGTGGGCAGGGACTCACAGTGCCCTTGAGGGCGTCGATCTCGCAGGTGTAGGACTGGATCTGGTGTCGATACTCCATCATCTCCTGCTTGGCTTGGCGCAGTGCATCATTGTTCTTGTTGGCTGCCTGGGTCAGGTCGGACACCTAAGGGCAGAGAAGGGCCCCGAGATGATGCAGGTTGGGGTGGGCAAGGGAACATGGAGACCCCCGCTCAACCTTCTCCCCATGGATGGAGCCACAGAAACCACCTCCAGACTGAGCAGAGGAGCAAGGCTGCCCACCTTTGACTTGTACCACTCCTCAGCTTCTGAGATGTTCTTAGCCGCGATGGTCTCGTACTGGGCCCGGATGTCCCTGAGGGCGGCGGTGAGGTCTGGCTTGGACATGTCCATCTCCACCTGGACCTGCTGTTCCTGAAGCTGGGCCTGTAGCTCTCGGATCTCCTGCGGGGTGCAGCTGGGCTTCAGTCCCCTCTTAGGTCCCACACAGCACCCTCATATCCCCAGAGGCCACCACCACCACCACGTCCCCCTGCCACCTGCTTTCACCAGCATCTAAGGACTCTAAGGAGGAGGGTCCAGGGCATACCTCTTCATGCACTTTCTTAAGGAATGCAATTTCCTCATTGAGAGATTCGATCCTACGCTCCAGGTCAATGCGAGCTAGAGTGGCTGCATCCACATCCTGGGGGAGGTCAGAAAAGAGGAACAGGGTTACCTATCACCAGAGCAGGGCAGAGGGGGTCACCGGGGGCCCTACGGGGGAACAGAGAGGTAGGGCTACTGTGGGACCAAAGAGGGCTCACCCCTCGGAAGGCAGCCAAATTGTTCTCTGCTTCTTCTTTCAATTGAATCTCCTCTTGCAGCCTGGGAGGACAGATAGACAGAACAGACAGTTGGTGGTGATAAAACGGGCCCTGGAGATGACTGGCCTGAGGCTGCTCAGGGAGAGGGCTCAGGACAGGGAGAGAAGGGCTGGCTGTTGGGTAGAGACAGGAGGCCCCGCCCACCTGGGGAGGGAACAGGAAGTGGCCCAATTTCTGCCCTACAGCCACACCCTGGAAGTCTATGTCCCTACCAGATTGTGACCTCCCTGGGATTAGAACAGTGTCTATTTTTTTTATCCACTTCTGCATTCCTGGTTCCCAGCTCCAGCCTGGCCCATGTAGGTACTCAGTGTTTGTGACCTGGGTGGCAGGGCGGTGACTCTGCTCACTGGGGCTTTTAGATGTAGGACTCATGAGTATTTGCTGCCCTTCGGTACTAGGAGCCTGGTGGAGCCCGCCTTCCAGTCCCCCCCCCCCCCCGCCAAGCTTTCTGAGGGTTGCAGCCCCCAACCCATTCTCCCCTTTCCTCTGATTTACCCATTCACCTGTGGAATGGCACAGCCTTAGCCAGGCCCAAGGATAGAGAGTCCCTCTCTAACCCTCTCCCCAGGGCCCCACCACAGATGAGCTGAACTAGGCTTGGATTCCCCACCCCCTGCCCTCCCCAGCATCCTCAGGTTTCCTTGTCTCCTGCCAACCCCTCTGACTGCACTGGGTCTCCTTCCACCCATTTTCCCGCCTGACTCCCACCAACATCACCGCGGCATCTTGAGATGCTTTTTTAGGGGGCTGTCCAGAGGGCACCTGGTCTTCCAAGGTCTCCCATTTCCACCCCCAATAAAACCCCTGCTTGGCAGAGTAGGAGCACAGGATCTAGACCCTGAGTCTAGCTCCTCTCCGGGGGGACACAAGTAGATGGCCTTCTCCCTGCCTGGGGCAGGAAAGGGTCCCAGGCGCCCAGCCCGTGGAAGAGAGGTTCTGGGAGCACCCGGCGCTCACTTGGCCTTGAGCCTCTGCAGGTCGTCCAGCAGGTTGTCACGCTCGACGTCGACACGGGCGCGCTGGTTGTGCAGCACCTCGACCTGGCGCCGCAGCTCGCGCAGCTCCTCCTCGTAGATCTCGGCGACGCGCGTGGGCTCGCGGCCCTTGAGCCGGTTCACCTCGGCGGCGAGCGCGGCGTTCTGCTGCTCCAGGAAGCGCACCTTCTCGATGTAGTTGGCGAAGCGGTCGTTGAGCTCCTGCAGCTCCACCTTCTCGTTGGTGCGCGTGGTCAGGAACTCCTGGTTCACGGCATCGGCCAGCGAGAAGTCCAGCAGCTCCCCCGCGCCGTAGGAGGAGGACGCGCGGCCCGACCCCAGCCGGCTGCCCCGCAGCGACCCCAGGCCCCCAGCCCCACCCGACGTGCGCGACACCTGATACACGCGGGACGTCATCGAGCTCGAGGAGCCCTTGGTGCCGAAGCCCGCGCGCGGGAACACGGGCGAGCCGAGCGGGGAGCCCAGCGAGAAGGCCGGGGCCCCGCCGAACGTGCGGCGGTAGGAGGACACGCGCTGGCTGGAGGAGTAGGCCTGGCTCATGGTGGCGGCGGCGCGGGCGAGGCTGGGCGGCAAGGAGGAGGCGGCGGGCAGGCGGCCGACCGGAGAGTGGATGCGGCTAGGGTAGACAGAGCCCCCAGCCTTCGGCACTATTTGTATCCCTCCTGACATCAGCCCCCGCCGCCCCTCCCCTGACAGCTGCAGGATCCCGCTGTCCTGCCAGGAAAGGGCGGCCGCTGGCGTGGGGGCGGGGAGGCCGGCTCCCCGACAAGAGGCCTGCGCCCCTTAGCCGACTGGTGGAGGGGCCCATGAGGGTTATGGGAGAGGCTGGAAGGCCTAGGAAAGCAGAAGATGGGCTGGCTTGCCAACGGCTTCACCAGGGCAGCGAGCATGTCTGAAAACCCCCCAGGCAGGCCCCTCTCCCCCGTGGGTGCCTGCCTTGTCCTGGGGGTGGTCAAGGGAGAGTGCCTGGGAGAGGCTTCTATTTAATTTGAGGGGGTCTCCTTTTCTGCTCCAAGATGAAACTTTGAATCATTTCCTGACGAGACAAGGCCTGTTCTCAAGAAAGGCTCTAAGTCACCTTTTTTTTCTGAAGATTCTCTACAAGTGACAAAGATTTGGGAGGGCTCTGACAAAGACCAGGAGACCACCAGCCAGGCCTCGAGGGAGAGGGTCTCTAGGCAGACCCAAGGGAGGGAGGGGACAGAGAGCAACCCTGGTCAGAGCAGGCCTGCTCATGTACAACCATGGGCATCTGGGTTCTATCTCTGAGCCTCAGTTTCCCTCTGGATTAGTACAAGCCCTTTCCTCCTTGCCCCCCCTCCACTGGTAAGGGTGAGGCCTCAAGTTTACAAACAACAGGGTGATTTCCCACAAGCGTCTGAAAGAGTCCAAAGGCCTCTCAGTTTTCAATCACTATGTATACTCTCACCCCCGCACCAGCAACTTCTGGTTTCTGCCCTTTTGTGCCCACCCCACCCCGCTCTGATTCATCCCCCTACTCACACCACCCACGACCATACACACCAGGGGTTTGTGTTTTGTCAGGAGCCGCACGTCAACCCAGCCATCTCTGGCAGCAACAGCTGCCAACCCGAAATACCAGAGCTGGTATTTATAGAGGAGAATGCACGGGTCCGGGGAAACAAGCACACGGGAGAGGAGCTCTGGGGGTGGGGGCCGGGTACCTGAAGAAGCATGGGTGTCAGATGGGTGAGGAAGGCTTGGGGTGATCAGCCCCACTCACTTCCCTTCCCATCTCTGTAATGGCCCAAGGCCCCAGAAGGAATGGAGCCTCTCGGAGGGTTTGCCCATCCCTTCACAGCCTCCCCTCCTTAGTACAAAGCACCGGCGGACCCTGAAGGACATCCCCACTTCTCCACAAACACTGGCTGTCTCCCTACACCTCCACCTGACACTCGGCAGGCCTCTCTTACGCCTGACCCTTTTGGAATGCAAACCTTGGAAACAGAGTGGAAATAGAGTGCTGATCCTCCCTGAGCTCTGCCATCACCAGCAGCACTAATTACTAGCGGATAAGTCGTTTACTTCTCTGTGTTTTCCTTATAAAGTGGGAACGTTAGCCTTGCCATTTCTACCTTGTAAGTGTTTGAAGAGGCTCGGGTCACAATATGCAAAAATAATGACAATACCTTACATGTACTGAGCACCTACTGTATGCCACTCTGCTGAGCACTCCATAGCTCTGATCCTCAATTCTCCAACAACCCGATGAGGTAGGAACTAGTATTCCCATTTTGTAGCTCAGGAGGCTGAGGCAGGCTGACTGCAGAGCCCATGCTTTGCCCCCAGGGTGAGTGTGAATGTGCCAGGTGACCTGTAAAGGGTTTTGTTACCGCTGTCTTTTCAGTCCTTAGATATTGTCTAATTTTCATCCAAGAGACAAGCTTATAAAGTGGGCGGAGGAGTTCCAGATATTCTTATCCAGGCTTCGAGTCACTGCAAGCTGTTGCATTCTGGTTATTTTTGTGTCTCGTTTCCCAAACTAGATTCTAGGCTCCTGGAGAATTTTGGAGACTATGTAGATTCTTAGCACATCCCAGGCAGCACTGTCCTTGTTGTAGTTCAAAGTAGCCTGCAAGCTTGCTCTCCCATCCCCTTATTTTGGTAATAAATGCTACACACACACACACACACACACACACACACACACACACACACACACAGGAGTAGGCAGGTGACTCAGCTCCCAGCCAGTCTTAGAACTGCATCCCTCTCACTGCAGTAATTGGCTCAAAAGATGGGCCCAGACCTGAGCAGGGCCAATCAGAGAGCTTCCCTGGAATTTATAGATGGAACTGGGATTACTAAACCGGAGCCTACAGGCAACCATGTTTCTTGCTCTCTGGGGAGGTCCTTCTGGGATAGCTGGAAAGAGAAGTCAACTGCAAGAAGAGACAAAGACTACAGAGGAGGAGAATGCCCGGCAGGCGATCTAAACTCCAGCCCTTGGGGCCCTTGTTCTGCAGCCCTTCCCTTGATTTTGGGAGCTCCCTCGGGGTCCTTCCTGGTTTTGGGGCCAATAAACCTTTTTTTTTTTCATTTAAGGCACTTGGTGTTTGCTTCTGTCACTTGTAGCCAAAACTAACCCGACTAGTCTACTACAGGAGACTGTGTGCCCATTTCCTTGAAGCTGGAGAGGACAGAACATTTTGGGGACTCTCTCTGCAAACAGTCTCCAGACCACATAAGGAAATTGCTCTTGGGACCAGCCTGAGGCCTCAGTTTCTTAGTGAAATGAGGCGGAAAATACATGAATAAATCATGCCATCTATTCTCTAGTCAAAATCAACATCTCCCAGACTTGGCTCTGAACCACTTGGGGCTGTTTCCAAAATTCAGCTTCACCCCTGAGGATTTGCTACCATGGAGGGTATCAAAACAACACTCCGAGGCTTGGAAGGCAAGTGAAAGAGGAGCACTCCAAAACATGTCCTGTTTCAGCAGCAACACCACTGGAGTAAGAATTTAGCTTCCTCAGGACACGACTTAGGATTGGACACACTAAAAATAATAATAATTTATCTGGATGGATAACATATTCAGCATAAAATTCACGAGATTCCCATTCTGTGGGTTGCCTTTTTATTCTGTTGATAGTCTCCTTGATGAACAAGTTTTTAATTTTAATGGAGTCCTTTATTTTTCTTTTACTGCCCGTGCCTTTGGTGTCATATCCAAGAAATCATTGTTAAGTCCAATGTCATGAATTTGACCCCTTGTTTTCTTCTATGAGTTTTACAGTTTTACATATTTGATCTATTTTGAGTTAATTTTTGTATGTGGTGTAAAGGTAAGGGTCCAACTTTATTCTTTTGCATGTGAATATCCGGTTTTCTTAGAACCATTTGTTGAAAAGACTGTTCTTTCCCCCACTGAATGGTCTTGGCAGCTCTGTTGAAAACTAGTCATGGACGTGAGGATTTATTTCAGGGATCTGTATTCTATTCCATTGGCCTGTATATCTGTCCTTATGTCAGATTCGCACACTTTCGATTACTGTAGCTTCCTAGTAAGTTTTGAAATCAGGAAGTGTGAGTCCTCCAGTTTTGTTCCTTTTCAAGACGTTTGGACTATTCAAGTTTCCTTGAAATCCCATATGAATTTTAGGCTAGATTTTTTTATTTCTTCAAAAACATCGGTGGGATTTTGAAAAGGATTGCATTAAATCTGTAGATCACTTTAGGTAGTACTGACAATATTAAACAACAGAGTTAACAATATTAAATCTTCCCATCAATGAACACAGATGTCTTTCCATTTATTTCTGTCTTTTTTATTTTAGCAATGTTTTGTAGTTTTCAATTTACAAGTCTTATGCCTCCTTAGTTATGTTTATTCCAAAGCATTTTAATCTTTTTGATGCTATTATATATGAAATTGATCCTGTGGGGTTTTCACTGCATTCTGTCAACGTGGTGTGTTATACTGATTGATTTTTTATATCTTGAACCATCTGTGCATTCCAAGAATAAATCCCACTTGGTCATGGTATATAATCCCTTTAACATGCTGCTGAATTTGATTTGCTAGTATTTTGTTGAGACTTTTTATATCAATATTCATGAGGCACAAGATGCCTTCCTGCCTCTTGTGTGTCTTGGTATCAGGGTAATGCTGGCCTCACAGAATGAGTTAGGAAGAATTCTCTCCTCTTCAAATTACTGGCAAAGTTTGAGAAGGATTCATGTTAATAGTGAATGGATTGATTCTGAATGGTAGGATTCACCATTGAAGCCATCTTGTCCAGCTCTCTTCTTTGATGGGAGGTTTTGAGTCATTCTTAATATCTTCATTTGTATTTCATTTATGGATCTGCCATAGTTTATTTGGCCAGTTTTTTTAATTGATCGTCATTTATATTGTTTTCAATCTTTTGCTCCTATAAACAATGCCGCTACAAACATTCTTGGAACACACTTTTGAATGTATAAATTTAGCAGTCAAATTATTTTATGGTCGCTCCTCTTACTTGAGCTAACTGATATTGGAAAGTGAAGATTCGCCAAAACAGACAATTTCATCCAGCATTTGTCAGAAAAAGAGGACAATTTATAAATTCGTGTATGTGATATGGTACCTCATACAGGAGGTGACTGCAGTACATTTTGTTGAATCAATTAAAGAAGAAATGCAATTCTGATGTTTGCTTGAGATCTTCCCAGATTACTCTGACCTTGAAGAGACTCAGAAATTTAAGATTGGAAGTAACTTTGTAAGTCACGAGGTTGACCAGTACCACGCCCCGACCTCCCAGTTAAGACTTAAATCTTCTCTACTGTGACTCCAGCAAGCACTGCTCCAGCTTGAACCCCTCCACTGCTTGAGAAGTCAGCATCTCCAGATAGCCGATTCTACTTCATAAAAAGTCACGGGGTATCTAACGTGTGTCTGTCACAGAACAGTGGATAGCTCTGTTAGAAAACATTTCCTCACGTTTGAACCCAGGTGATGTGTCTCTGCTATGCCACTTATTCAAACTTGCGAGCCAAACAGAGCAAGAAGAATCCCCTTTTCACAGAGCTGTTCCTCAATGGTTTCAGGAAAATTCTCATGCCTTTTGAAGATTTTGCCTGTTTCACCACTGCCAGTTTCTCTTTCTTCCCTGAGCTACTGAACTAGCAAAACCCAAACTCATTATGACTCCCAAAAGCCCCACAGGACTGGCCCTGCCCACCTTGCTAATCTCAGTTCATCTTGCTGTCCCTTTTTCTGTCCAGTGACACTGCCAAGTTCTTTCCAGCCTGCAGACCTTAGCATTTGTTGTTCCCTGCCTTCCCTTATGCTCAGTGTCTGGATGGCTTACGGGTGCCTATGTAGATCTCTGAACCTCACAAAGAGCTCCTGGGAGACAAGGGTCTTGCCTACCCATAGGAACTCCGAGATCCCACGGATGGCATGGATACGGGGCAGGTGGCCAGTGTGGGCAGATGGCTGGAGTGAGGACGCTGACCTGCCCAGCACAGAGCATCTGAATTGAGAAACACAGACAGAGGTACAAAAGGAGAAAACCTGCAGCAGCTCTCGCCTACCCCAGGTCCGCCCCAGGAGCCTGGTGTAAGACAGTGCTGAAGCCCCCCTCCACCAACCGACACCCCCTTCTATGGCTGCCCTTTGCCACTTTCTCCAGGGCTTCTCCTCCTCCTCCTCCCCTTTCCGTTTCCTAGCCTAGGATCTCATGCTTCCACCCCGGCCTGAGTTGGGCCAGGAAGCCGCCATTGCATGAGGCTAGGAAGCTGCCATGGCATGAGCACCTCAGGGACAGTGTGGCAGGTGTGAACTCCTGGAGCCTGGCTCTTGCCTCAGCTTTAGCACTTGGTGGAGAGGTAGGAGGCCCCAGCCTGGGATGTGGGGGCGGGCTGGTCAACCAGAGGCTAAAACATGGCACTCATCCAGAGAGTTCACCAACTAACCATCTGTGCCACCAGAGTAAGTCCCATTTCCACTCTAGCTCTGTCATGCCCAGGTATGAAAGGGGACCAGGCCAGGTCATCTCTGAGGTCCCCTCAGCTTCTGACATCCTGAGTCTCTGGGCTCAAGGGGTGGGACAGTAAGTGGTCCCCAGCTGAGCCCTTGCTCCCTGATGCCTCCCTGCCTCAGTGCTCCCAGAGCCCCCTCCCCACAATGTCCCCCTTCCACGCTGTCCTGCTCCCCCCGCCTCCCCTGTAAGGCTGCTTAAGTCCACAGGCTGCTGAGGAGCTGGAGTGACTGTAAAAGGGAAGGAATGTCCAGAGGCAGTCGCTTCTTCCTGATAGCACCAGGGGGGAGGCTGAGTTGGGGGGCCTAGCCTGACAGTGGCTGCCGAGGACACTCCCTGAAACTCATCTCTCTGGAGCTGCACTGCCCCCCTCTTCCCCAGGCTCAGCAGGCAATCCACGCCTTTCTCATCTGCCACACTCTGCCTCTCATTAGTTTAATTAAGACTTTCAGGGCTTCCTCTCGAATCTTTCTCCACCTGACCCCCGACCCTTTCCTGGGCCCCTTCTTTCATTGGCACCCCCACCTCATAAATTTCTCCTTCACCTTCTCCTCCTCACCCCCACCCGTCTGACCATCTGACCAAACTCCTTCTCCAGGGAGGCCCCCCAGGCTGGTTCCAACCCCCTCCTGCCCCAAGTTCCTTTTACAGACGTGGAGCACGAAGGGTTTTCTGCCAAAGTAGGAGAAGTCTGAGGCTAATCTCACCTCCTCCCAGCCTCCAAAGTCTCCTACCAAATAAAACGTGTCTCCCAGGCTACGGGGGAGGAGGAGGTGCTGGTCGGGAAGGAGGTGGGGAGAGAAGAGACAGGAGGGGGAAGAGAAAGCTGAGCCTTAAAGGGGAGGAGCTAATGAGATGATGAATGTGAAAGAGCTTTGTGGACTGTGAGCTTCCTGTAAATTTCAGGTGTTATTTGCATCAATAGGAGAAGGGGGTTGGGGAAGGATGGAGATGGAAATCAAGTCAAGGGAAGGGAAGGGGACTTTGAGAGCATTAAGGGAAGGTCCCTGGGAGGGCATCTCGATGTGTTGGGAGCAGCATAGCATATGGCTGGGAGTCAGGAGGCCAAGTCCTGGCCACCTCTGGATAAGCCGTGTGACGCTGGACCGGTCTCATCCCCTCTCTGGGTTTCAGTTTCGCCTTGCATCCCTCCCTATTCTGACCCCAAAGAGAAGAGTGACCAAGTCCCTCTCTTCAGAATCAAAGGTTTGGTGCTTCTCAGGGTAGTCTTGTCCAAAGCCTGTCTGCTCACCACAGACTCACCATCATGAGGGACCCAGATGATTGGTGCATCCCCAGCATAGGCCTCCTCCTACCACGCACTGATAAGATGTGGCTACCTTGCCAGCAGAAATGAAATCGGCTTCTTCCTTAGACTCACATTCCCCCAGATTCCTCCCGTCTGCCAGGCCCTCCTCTCCTCCCTCTCCCCAGATTTCCATCTTCAATATGTGATCGCTTGATCCTGCCAGACAAAACAAATGCAGCCTGCCCCCCCTTTACAGGCTCTCAGAGTCTCAGGTGTCCCCTCACCACACCTGCCACATCCCCACGATTTCCAGCAGTCCACAGGGGATACCCCTAAACTTCCCCCAAATCCCACCCAGTCCTGAGCCGTTTCCTGAAGAGATAGAGACCGAAGGCAGAGGAGCCCCCGGAGATAATGCTCTTTGATCAGACTCAGGGAAAGGGGTGTCTGGGAACTGGGGTGAGTTGGGAGCAGCCGAGATGTACAAGATGGCACTCAGCCTGCTCCAGCCTCCTTGGAAGATTTCACAGGCTCCTTCACCTACCTACTAACGGACTTATACCCTAGACAGCTTCTCACGGCCTCACTCTAATCCCTGTGCTGAACTGTAAGCCCCTTCTTTCTTAGAGCTTAACCCAAATGGAGAAAAGCAGCTTCCTCTCTTCCCTAGAATTCTCTGTCAGGTTCTTAGTGCCATCATTCAGCCCTCTCTCCTCCCTGATTCACTCATTCCTTTTATCTTCCCTCATAGGCTTTTTTTGGTTTCAGCCCCTCCAGTTTGGTCATATCCCTGCTGTCCTGGGCCCTTTCCAGGTTTCCTACATCCCTCTGAGTCTGTGGGGTGCTTTAAACAGGGCCTGAGTACGCTGGCCATGACCTCACAGGGCCACTATGCACAGTTGCTATATATAGCCTTATAGGATCATCCTCCTCTTCCTCCAACTAGCTGAGTCACAGTCAGCTTGGGGTCCACTCAGACCCCAGGGCCCTCTCTGCCACTCCAGACTTCAATCCTTCACAGTACCTTAAACTATTCTGACTGCTGGGTGGGATGCCTTATTTTCCAAATTACCGAAGTACACAATGAAAGTGAGTTTTGGGTTCCAGAACTTACCCCTCCTTGGGCCCTCAGTGTTTCTGTAGCCCAGTCCTTCAGCCCTCCATCTTCTCACACCTGTCCAGATAGCCAGCCAATGGTCTCAATGGTCTAAATGACTCCACAGAGGTGTGGGCAAGGGGAGGAATTTGGGGAGCAGCTGCTGGGCCACCACCTGGGTTTAAATTCTGGGTCTCCCATTCTTGGGTGAGTTACTTCACTTCTCGGGGGCTCAGTTTCCTTGTCTGTAAAGTGATAATAACAGCCTAGATTTGTGTGGAGGTTTAAATGATAAATTGTCTATAAAGCACTTAGTACAGTGCCTGACACACAGCGAACATTCAGTGTCAGCCATTACTGAACTTTTATCCCCTTTGACTGACGATGAAACTGGTTCATGGAGGCCCAGGGGCTGGCTTGAATCATTGCTTCAGGTCAGCAGGCGTGGGGCCAAGATTAGTAGCCAAGGCTGCCTAACTCACAAGCTCTCATAGCAAAGTTCTCTATCAGAGGCTATGCTGCCTTTGAAAATAACGTGGTTACCACTTATTGAGCACCTACTGTGTTTAAGCATGGTATTCTGGACACCTGCCATATAAAAATCACTGTATCTCTTATCCTCATGGCACTAGGAAATAACTATTATCCTCCTTTTACAATTATGGATACTAGGTTCAGAGAGGTTGAGTAAGTTCCCTAAGGTTGCACAGCAAGTAAATACAAAGTCTGGATTTGAACCTTAGCTGATGGCTCCCAGAAGCCCAGCTCATCTCTCCGTGTGTCTCTAAGGCCTTGCCACAGGTTGACTTGGTAGGCTCAGTTCTGGGTCCCACCCCTTCTAACTCAGCCCCATCCGGGGATCTCCACCAAAAAGTCCCTTATTCAGTAGTGCACAAGTCTCTCCTAACACTCTGCTCTGCTCTGCTCCTGAGCCCCACTATTCCCCAGAGAGGGGCCTGGGCTTGGAGAGGTGCCTGGTTAGGGAGTCAGGCCTCATCAGCAGAGTCCGGCCTTCAACCCACAGGACCTGGGGGGCACTGAAGACCCACATGAGGAATAAAAAGGCCAATGGGGTCTGTTCTGCCCTGTGCCACCCTCAGGACAGCCAGACACTGGGGCTCCCCTGTAGGCTTGAGAGGCTCCCCTGAGTGCACCCTAGCCCCAGACTGCCCCCAACTGGCCTGGGAGAGGGCCTCAGCCGCAGCATCCACAATTCTATCCTGGAGAGGCTGCCTGGACGGGATTAGGACAGGGGTCAGTCAGGCTTGATCTTGCAGCCTCAGGGTTCAGAAGAAACTGGGTGGGGGGAGGAGGTTCACTGTCAGCTCTTGGGGATTTCCACTGCCCTGGCTCCCAGGCCCCTTAACCACCTAGAAACGCTCCAGATACACTCCCCCTCCCAACTTCAAAGATCCTGAGATACAATTTGTTGAAAATGGAGCACTGGAGTTTTTTTTCCCCACCCACAGCAGTTAGAATCCTATCCCCAACTGTCCCAAAGGGCCCGCCTGGTGTCCCCTCCTCATCCAGCCTCAAAGATATGGGCCAGGCTCTCCCCCTCCGCCCTTCCTCAGGCTACCCAGCAACCCTGAACACCAGAATAGACCACTGACCACCTGCCCTGGGGACTGGGAGGGCCCACAGCCGGTGCTGCCACTCAGGCTGGGGGAGGGGGTTGGGAAGAGAGGCAAGTGGAGCCTGAGACTGTGGGAGGGCGCTCCAAGCTGTTCCCAGTTGCTCCTCTGTGTTGTGCAAAAAGCCCCCTGACCAACTCTCTACAAACGCCTGGTGGCCCCACTTCTCAGCCAGGATGAGCTTGGAGCTCCAGAGGGCCTCCCAGGATGGGACTCAGGCTGTCTCCACCCCAGTTTCTTCCCCTTCTCTGGTGTCTGCCTGCTTCCCTCCCTCTCTGGGTCAAGTCTGTTCCCCTCTCTTGCCTGGACACCCCAACCTCCAGGTTTGTCTCCACCTCCCCAGTGGTCTCTGCCCTCCCCCTCTCTGGTGTCAGGGTCTCCGCCCCCACCCCACCCCTAGCTGCATCTAAGAGGATGCCCTTGCTTGGTGACCCCACATTACAGCCTTACTGAGGTTAAGAGGGCTTCCTGCCTAGTACGAGATCCCTGCCCCCCTCCCTAGCATAGCTCCCACAGCCTCTCCCTGCTGTCCAGCTGCTGGCCTTCAGCAGCTCCCTTCTCGGACACCTCCCCCAGCCCCAGGCCCAATTTAGCTCCTTTAATCTTCCCTGTAATCCAATCTGGCCATTTCCTGAGCACACACTGCGCTTCGCAAACTGCCTGTCCCTGCAGAGAGGCGGACACGGGTGGCCTCAGCTATTCCCTGGACTGGAGCACCCACCACCCCTTCCTCCTGTTGTATCCCTCCTCTTTTCCCCACCCCTAGGAAACCCGGAGGAACTTCGCTACACAGGCCTCTGCCGTCTGGCTCCACGCAGCCCAGGCCTGAGACTATTTTGACTCTTTACCTCCTGCTTGCCTACCTTTGCTCAAGGCCAGCCTGACGTCCCAAATTTCAGAGTACAGACTGGAACCACACCGCCTGGGTCCCTAATCCCAGCTCGGCCTCTTACTAGCCACGTGACCTTGGGCAGTTTGCTTCCCTCTTGGAATCTCTTGTTTCCTCATCTGTAAATGGGGACCATACAGTGCATACCTCAGAGAGGACTGTGAGGGTAAAAGTGCTTACAGCAGTTCCGGGCACGCAGTAGGTGCTGTTAAGTGGTAAACAAAAATTCTCTCTTTTCCTGCCTCGTGTTACAATGACTTTATTTCCTCCAAGTTAAGACACCATGGATTGTGAAACACTTCACTTATTTAATGACATCATTTCAAGAGAGAAAAGGAAACATTACCATACGAAATGTACAAATTGCAAGCCATCTTCCAATTTCATACACATGTAAATTGTTCAGTAACTATATCTGTGTAGCATACTTGGCTCTCTGCTTTTACCCAGATAGTCCTCTTTCAGCTTCTGTGCATTCACTGTTGATGGTCGGTCCCCAAGGGTTTGGGGTTCAACAAGTCCTTATTCCCAAACTGCATTTAGCTGAGCCACCTTAGGTAAGTTCTTTGGCTTCTTTAAGCCTCGATTTTTCCTAAATAGATAACTTCCAAGATAACTCACAACAATTGTAGTGAATATTAAACGAGATGATATATATTTAAAGCGTTTAGCGCCGTATTGGATATTCAACACAGGAGGTCTATCAATATTGTGATGATTTTAAAACGTTTGTTGTGTTGAATGGTGCCTCTCCGAAGACGGAGGTGAAGATCTGGTATTCCGTGGTCGAAGTGCCCTCCAGTGGCCATATTGGGAAACTGCAGGCTTCTTGATGCGCTTAGAGAGTCCCTTTGCTAGTCCAGAAACCAATTCAGCCACCCCAACCCCAGACCAGGGTTATCTAACCCAACTGGAATTCTTCACTTTATATTTCCTTTTACAGAGGCCTTAATGAGTTTTTAAAAAGTACTTAATAGGATAAGAGAGTAGGAGCAGAGCTTTAGCCCAGGAAGGCCATAGCCTGGACATACACTGTCTCTGAAAGCTTGGGCAGAGGGCCTTGCAGCAAGGAGGTAGGAAGATGGAATGCTATGTGCTGGACATGAGTTCTCTGCTGACCTGGACACTGTGGGATCTGGCTAGTGAGAGACCCCTCTTGCTGCCAACATCCAAATATCTAGCATAGAACAAGCGTAGCCTATTTCAAGTATCTGCTTCTAGGCTTTAACATATCTGTCATTCGTTCACCCTTCCTTCCTTCCTTCCTTCCTTCCTTCCTTCCTTCCTTCCTTCCTTCCTTCCTTCCTTCCTTCCTTCCTTCCTTCCTTCTTTCCTCTGTATTTACTGAACACTGACTGTGTTCCATGCCTTACATCCCAGGTGCCGGGGTCTAAAAAGATCAATCTAATACAGACACAAACACTGCCACCAAGAGTTGTTCACAATGTCCCAGACACCACATGCAGAGTTAATCCTCGCATTTGAGTGTTTACGGCTTCTCTGTGGCTTTCTATGTGGCTGAATAGGAGGGCAGAGGCAGGAACATCAGATCCAGGCAGCCTGATTGCCCTCATAAAATGCATCCATAGAGGAAGTTTTGTCTGACTGAGTTTGGGGGCTGACTTCCTCCTCCTGGGCCACACTGCCCCTCTGAGAAACACTCCCTATCTCAAACATTGACCAAACTCCTAACTTCACCTGCATCGGGGTCCCTGATCTCCCCTTCCCTCCCCACCACTGCCCCATGCCCAGAGCCTAGGGCTGGGAGTCAGGGAGGGATGATGTGTTTTTAACCCACCTTGCAATGGCTGGCCTGGGTAGGGATTATGTAGCATCCACACCCAGCTCACTGGCCAACTCCCCATTGTCCAGAATTGAGAGGAAGGGGCCTTACTCTAGAGTTACTGGATATGAGAGTGGCTAGAGGTGTTTGGGGTCTATCTTTTTAGAAGATGGAATGAGGAGGAGGAAGAGCTGGGTGAGTGTCTGTTACAAATACATTGATCCTGGTACTCTGTTGCCTCCTTGAGCTGCCATCCTCCCTTCTTCCTTTCATGGTCTGACTTTTCAAATGTCTTCCCACCCCTTCCTCAGTTCCCCCTTGCCTACTCCTGATTGTTCCATTTCCTCAAAATTCTTCCTAGCTGCAGTAGCACATGTCTCTCGCTGGGTCCCCTCAACTCCTAGACTAGTGCTGTCCAGTTGAAATATAACAGGAGCCATATATGCCATTTTAAATGTTCTAGTAGCCACATCTGAAAAAGGTAAAGGAAAAGATGAGATTGATTTTAATAATATAATGTATTTAACCCATAGTATCCAAAATACTATCATGTTAACATATTATCAATATTTTAAAATCGATATATATTTTTTTTCGTAATCTGAAGTGTACGTTATTTTATATGTCTAGCACCTCTCAATTTGGACTGGCCACATTTCAAGTGCTCAATAGCCACAATGTGGCTGGTGGCTACCATACTAGGCAGTGCAGTCCCAAAGGCTTCATTCACGATTTGTCATACATACTCCCACTATGTGTGGCTAATCATGTCATCCCCACCTGTTCTCTCTCCCCAGGGAGATCAGAAGTCCCCTGGCTCAGAGTCCTCATTTCATTCATCCTGCATCTCCCATGGCACCTTACAACTGTGCACCACACCCAGGAGGACCTCCATATGTGTTTGTTGATGGGAGTGAGTTGGGGATTGATTTTTGTGGTTTAGTTATGGCTGTAAATGGTGTTTTATAGATTGCTTCTGTGGATGCACCCTGCTGCAATATTAGCAGAAACAAGCAGCCGCGGTTGTCAGCAGGGGCAGAGGCCTTGGGGCAGATGAGGCTCCCTGCATCAGGCGTGGGAAGTCCTGCCAGACCACATACCATTTCTCTGGTTTAAGAGCCTGTCATTGCCACCCTGTGCTCCTCCCTGCAACCCCATCTCTGTTAAACCTCGGATATATAGCCCTTGTCAGGGTGCATTACACAAAGGATGTGTCTCCAGCGTTCCACCACCAGGCTGGGAGCTCCTCAGGGCAGAAAAGGAGTTATTCAGGTTGACAAGAGCCTGATCCATGACAGATGCACAAAGCATGCTTGTCGAATGAATAATTGAATGGATGGCTGGAGTCAGTGAAGCCTCTCATTCATGTGTTTGTGCACCCCAAAAAGATCTTTATTGAGCACGTACTATGTGTCAGGCACTGTGCTAGGCACAGGAGATTCAACCGTGAACAAGACAACTGTGGGCTGTGGCCTCCTGGAGCTCACCTTCTGGTGAGGGATACAGACGATAAACAAGAAAACACACAAATAAAATAATCAGCACACAGACTGGGGAAGGTTACAAAGAGGCTGAGCTGGAGAATGACCAGGGAGTCTCCTGGAATACAAGAACCTTCCCCCAGCTCAGAGAACATCATTTAGACTTTGGCCACAAGAGGCCAGCCTGAGGCCCCGGTGCTGTGAGGACATCACCATATCAGGTTGCATTGATGATGTCATAATGGGCCCTGTGAGCTGATCTGAGGATCCTGCAAGTTGGAGCAGAAGGGCTGAGGCCCTGGGAGAAGCTGGCAAAAAAAAAAAAAAAAAAAAAAGGCAGGAGATCCAGATCTTTTCACCTGGCCTCTGAAAGACCCGGCCTGAGAAGGAGCGAGCAAGCCACCATGGTGTTCAGCCTCTCTGCTGCCTCCTTCTCCAACAGCTGGTTCCCAGGCTACCCTGAGTCAAGTGGGCCTGTCTCTACTTTTGTCTTCAGTGGGAGTGTTCCAGCCAGCACAGAGCACCAACCTGTGAGCCATGCATTGTCTTAGGGATTGTGGGGGATAAAAAGATGAATGAGACATGGCCCCTCCCCTCAAGTTACTGACAAATTAGACTCTGAGCAAGTGGTTTAGCAGAACAAAGCCCATCATCCTCCAGGCTAACTCTGGAGGAGCAGTGCACTAAGAGTTGGTGGAGTCCTTCCAACTAGCCCAGTCTTGGGTTCTAAGCTTCTCTCCCCATGTTCTCCCACAACATGGCAGTGAGCTCAAGGGCAGCCCACCCATGGCACAAAGGTGTTTGAGATTATGCACGTATGTGTCTCAGGGTGGTCTAAGGATAACAGAATTATTTGCAGCATAGGTTAAAAATGCACAACCCTCGGCCTTGGCCCAAACCTTCCCAATCAGATTTGTCAAGTGAATCTGCATTTTAAAATCATTCTAGGTCATTCTTACCCTAAACAATGCCCGAGAATTGAAACACCTACCACAGTTCCTATGTCTGGCTGACCAGGGGGTGTCAGTTTCATTGTTCGAGATGGATGTGGGCGTTTAATATTTTTATTTCTAATGAAAGCCATGATTCATAAGCTGCTAATAGCCAGCTGTCAGCTTGGAAGGAATCAGAGGCCACTGAGAACAGAATCTTCCATCTTTTTGACCCATCTATAAAATGCTTACCTGAGCAGACACTGTTTAAAGGCCATTAAAACACCAGACACAGAATAACCTAGTCCCTAGAACTTTATAGACATATTTGCTCAAACCCAAGTGCTTGCAAAGAGTAAATAAAAGGGAAGCAAAATGAACCAGCACCCCTAGAATTATGAACCGAAAGTAAACAGCCTTGTTCACTAAAATAAACAGGATAAATCCAGCGAGGATTAAATGACCTCTAGTCAGACAGGCTCAGAGCCAGAAATGCCCTGACTTGGCTCCTTAAGGAAGGGGAGGTGAGGGGCCATCCCTACCACCTGGGGGTTTGCCCCTGGAGTACTGCCTTGGGAGGCCAGGGACAGACCTGCAAGGTGGGCAGCGTGAATGCTCCCTAGACCTCCCTGGCAGCCTGCCACAGGGCCTGAAAATCTCATGATTAAGAACAAAAAGAGCGCCTTAAAAGGCCTCTGATAAAATGCAAATTTTGTAGAAGCCAAGTACCTCAAGTCACTATTATTTGCCATTTATTCATTAATTTAGTGAACATTTGTTTAGCCCTTGCCGTGTTTCAGGCCCTGTGCCAGTAACTAAAGATATCAAGATGAGTTAAGGCATAAATCTGGCCTGAAGTTGCTCGTGGTTTAATATGAGGGATAGTAATATGAGAGATAATAAAAGCTAACATTGATTGCTCACTTCCTATTTGACAAATTACATAAGCCCTCTAAAGGCATTATCTCATTGAATCCTCAACATCACAAGGTTATTACTATTATCTTCCTCCATTTTACAGATGAGAAAACTGAGGCTCAAGTCTATGGTAGAATAGTAAATGCTTAACAACTAGCTCTGTGGAAGAAAAAAAAGCCCTGATTTGTCATGTTTGCCAACATGGGTAGAATAAATACTGCCAGGCTGGATTCAAGCAACCAGCCTGATGTCACGGAATGTGGAGTTACAAAGAGATGAGATGTGAGCTGGCTGTAGCATGCCACCACACAAATATGGCCCACAGCTAATCAGTGGAGGAGCCAGTATTTAAATCCATGTCTGTCTGATCCTACATGCATAACCACTGTTACTCTGTCAATAACTATACAAGATCATTGACATTCAAGAGAGATACATCTTAAGATCTTTGCAAAATGCCAATTTTACAGTACTCCATAAAACTTCCGAGGTTAATGATGAGTGCTTCCCTACGTCTCCTGGTTTTTATCACCAGCTGGAGCAGCTGGTTTTCTTTTGAGAGCCGTTTAAAACCCTTTTTATTTTGAAATAATTATACATTCACAGGAGTTTACAAAGATAGTACAGAGAAGTCCTGTGCACACTTCACTCGGTTTCCCTAGGTGGTTATCTCCTACATGACCACAGTACAATCTCACAACCAGGCAAGAGAAATAAGTAAAGTGTGTGTGTATAGTTCTAGGCCATTTTTGTTCTAGGATTATAAGATTTCGCAAATAAAAATATGGGACATTTAGTTAATTTTTGGGGGGAGACATACTAAGAAATTATTCTTTGTTTATCTAAAATTTAACTGAGCGTCCCTGTATTTTATCTGGCAGCCCTAATTTTATCATATGTAGATAAAATTTATCATGCAGCCATCACCATAATCAAGATTCAGAACAATTCCACTATCACAAAAATGTTCCCTGCACTACTCCTTTAGAGTCACACCCATCCCTTCCCCCACCTTCCCATCTGTTGTCTATCTCTATAATCTGGTCACTTTTTTTTCGCTCATCATAATGTCTGTGAGATCTAGCCAACTTGTTGCAGTTATCAGTAGTTTGTTCCTTCTTAGTGCTGGAGAGTATTTATTTTCTGCAAAGAACAATTTTTTAAAATTTCATTCATTCGATAAATATTTATTGTATATCTACTATGTGCCAGATACAGAGGTGGAGCAGGTTGCCATCAGGATTGGGGTTTTTGCCCAGCCAATAAGTAAATCCAGGGTGGGCAAGGGACTTGAAGGTATATGCAAGGGAGTGATAATAGTAATAGAGTATGTGATGTGTGTGCTTGGTAAGAAGGAAGTGAGACCAAAGGAGTGAGGAACAGGGAAAAGGTAGGATCAGCAGTTTATAGTTCTTGTGTAGGTGAAGCATTAATGGAATTGGGTACCTTTTTTTGAAGGTTTTATTTAACTAATCCCCAATTTATATTTTGGTTACAATACTAATATCAAAAGAAACATTCCATCCACTCTTCCTTCTACATGAAGACACAATTTCCATAGCAGGAGGCAGTACAGCTTTCCGTGAGCATTTTGAAACTGAAGGCTTTAGCATTAGTAAGCATGCTAACCAACAAATGCTTGCTAACTTAATCAGGGCATAGAAGAAAAAAATTATGTTTACAGAAAGTACTTAAAACTCATATTTCTACCTACTACTTTTTAAACTTTATTTGGTTTTTAAAAGTAGGTATTATGTACATGTTAAAAAATTCAAAAAGTACAAAAAGAAGTGTCCCTTCCACCCCACACCTCCAGTCCCTCCATTTCTCCTTCCCAGAGTCAGTTACCATCTTCTTGTGACTTCTAACATACTTTAAACATATAAGAACATATGTGTGTGTCTGTGGTTCACACACAAAAATGGCAGCATATCATAAATGTTATTCTGCTCTTTGTTTTTCCACTTAGTAATGTATCTTGGAAATTGTTCTCTATCAGTACCTATAAAGGTGCTTCATTCTTTGTAACCATATAAAGTACTTTTTAAACCTCCCTCCTAGAACATAATTGGTTGGACATTATAATCTTGCTTGAGCTACTCACCTCAAGGCATCCTGGGATTTGTAGTTCTTAATCAGTGCTTGCTTGGAAAACAGAACTTGAGCAGAAGATATGTGTTGGAAACTAAAGTGCCCTTCCAACAACATTGTCAGATGACAAACTGTACCGTGCTATGCAAGTTTCTATCATTATACCCAGAAGCAAATTATTTATACATTTAAACCACCAAGATATCTTGATTAGGAAAGCAAGATCATCTGATTCAGTCCCTCTCTGCACTCATTTTAGCAGACAGCAGCAGGAAACACACACACACACACACACACACACACACACACACACACACAAAGCATTGCTTTGGTCTTCTTTATTCCAGATCACTCTTAACAATTATGTGACAAATTACTTCCTAGGAAGTTTCTCTCATAAACTGATGGGCCAGAAGGGACGTGCATATCAAACCAACTCACACTGAAGTGTGTATAACTGATTGCAATGTTAACTCACAGGTATTTGTTAAAAAGATAAATAAATGGTAGCATTGTGAACACAAACTAAGGATTACTAGGGAAGATTTTCTTAGGAGGCTGAGTACAAGTATGATTCTCAGAAACTCTTTTGGGATAGTAAAGGTTCCCCCTTGATCCTCCCGCTTCATATCAAACAGCATCCCTTTGTCCAGAGATAAATACTCTTCTTCCAAAACTGTTTCCATGTATTTACATATATATTTTAAATAAAATCCAGAAATTTAGCTCAGTTTTACATAAATACTCTTGTTCTATAAATATTATTGTGCAAATTGCTTTTTTTCACTCATCAATATATTTGGAGCTTTTTTCTAAAATACATAAAGATCGACCTCACATTGTTTTTTATTGCCACATGGTATTCAAACACTCTGTCTCAAACTTTAATGTGCATTCAAATCAGCTAGGGATCTTGTTAAGATGCAGATTCTGATTAGGTAAGCCTGGGATAAGTGCCAGGGTTCTACAATTCTGAAAAGTTCCCAGGTCAACAAATCACACTCTGAGGAATAAAAATATCTAGTGTAGGTGAAATTGTGTGCTACTTGAGCTGACTTGGACTAGCTCATAGGAACCAATTGTCAAATTTCCAGGAATTTTGTGATCCCATTGTTAAGCACAGCACTCATTAAAATAATAAATTATGTAAACTTACAATTAAATTAAACTAAATTACAAACAGATAATAAATACTCGAAAATCATCACTTTTCTAATTAGCTTACTATAAATCTCTGCTGTCGAGATTGTCTATTATATCTCTGTGGTGAAAATCTACATAATGCTTTGCTTTTGTGCATCTCTTCCCAACTCCACATTCAGTTCATGCTGGTAATTTGGAATTGGCACAGAGTTTATACAACAGAAATTGGGTATAAAGGCTTGCATTACCCCAAGCCTTCTCCAACACTTGATATTACCAATCTCTTTCATTTTATTCTAATCTGACAAATCAAAAATGGTATCTCGTTTTTAACTTGCATTTTCCTGGTTACAGTGAGATTGGGTCTTTCATATGTTCGTTCCTAGGAATTTAATAGTATTTCCTGTAAATAATATGTTTTTACAATTTTCTAGTTGATTATCATACAGGAAAGCATTTCTAAAAATTTGTCAGTTTATTTTCTTGGAGGTTGTACATAATGATATAATCTACAAATAATGATAAATCATGTGTGTGTGTGTATAAAATTTTGTTTTGTGGTGACTGCAGTCCACATTGCCTGTCAGAGTCTTACTTCTGATTTGAATAGGAGCACTTCTGTATTTCCCCACTAATGTCTGCTATACTTCTGGCAGATAGCCTTTATCCTTTCTCTTCCAGTTTTCTTAACAGGATTTTGTTTTGATTGTTTATCAAGAATGGATGTTCAATTTATCATTTACTTATACTTTCGAAGTTAAGCATTTTGATGATATTTAAATTTGTCACATGAACATGTACTCTTTTTGTAATCAGAAGAACATTATAAAGATTTTTCTTTGTCTCCTTCCTTTATACAATGTACATCCATTTCAGCTCTTTTCAAATGTGTCCCTTCCCCAGTGGCCGGGCAAGAACGTTCTCTCCATTTCTCACTAAACACTGAAACTCTATCATAATGTCATCTCAATAAACGATTAGGGGATGCCATGAATTTAACACGTCACCTAGGGTGTATGTTCTTGAACATTCCCCTGCAATAGCCACTCCTTTGAAGTGAGCTGCGGGACCTCTCCAACTATTCCTCACTTCCTGACATTTCCACCAATACATAAACGAAGATTGCTCCATTCACCTGTCATTCCTGGAATGTTGATAACACCCCTGGTAGACGGACCAGGGGACCACCAAGAGTTCTGATCAGAATCTATAGCTAGGCGGGCGCATGGGTTTTTTAAATTGCTACTCACCACTCTTGACATAGAAACATTGGAAATTGCCTCCAACAACATATGGAACTTATTTTTTTCTGTCATCTTAAGATGTGGAAAGAGTACAGATATCAGAGTCAAATCCCAGATGCCTCCAAACAGCTGTGTGATCTTAGGCAAGTCATTAACTTCTCTGTCCCTCAGGGACCTCCCATGTAACATCAGCACTTACCAAGAAAAAGGGCCAGAAAAATCTGAGAGTGGGTTTTTCCAGGCCCCTGGAATGGATTGAGTCCAATTCCACCTTTGCCATTTACTACTTTGGGCAGGTCACTTGTCTCTATATTTAGGTTTGTTTGTGTATAAATAACGATAGTAAAAGTACAAAGTTGATAAGTTAGTTGTGAAGATAAAACGGGATAACACGTTAAGCTTTATCATAAAGCTAAAGCTCCTGACGAGCGCTCCACGACTATTAGCCATGTCGCTTTTATTATCACAAGGTTGCCTATGGAGAGAGAGAGTACTTTGTACAGCACCCGTCGGACCAGGTGAGCTGCCGGAGGCGAGTCTTTTCTCGGACTTTCTGACCTCGCGGAAGGGTGGGGGCGGTGGTCGGAGGCTGTCTTACTACCTCCCGCACGGCAGAGGGCCCCCGCCACCGCCTCGGAGGGCGCAGCGGGGGCGGGGCGGATGGCAAAGCCTGGCGCAGGGCGGGCGAATGGCGGAGGCGGAACGGACGGTGAGGCCTGGAGCGGGGCGGGAGGGGCGGGGCGAACGGCGGGGCGGGGCGGACGGTGAGACC